>ML777819.1:155832-223817 GCA_009831015.1 Picea engelmannii
AATAAGGAGACTTAGTCTTAGGATCATATTATCTCATCTCATATTGTATCATGAATTGGATATATTGTAAAAGGAGGTTTCCCCCTTGAAGTGGACTATAATTCATTAACTTTTTATCATTTTTAATGTATTGGATCATAACATCATCATCCTTCTTCCCATCAATTACAAATTTTTACTTATCATCCTTAGGGTCTAGATTCATAGTGTTATAGATTGACAAAGAACTTTAATCTTTAACAATGTTTCATTGCCTTGCTCCTATGTACCATAGTCATGTCCATTCATAACCATAGGTTCTTGCTTAAAACTTATAATCACTCTAAAAAACCATAGTCCAATCCACAAGTCAAAACCTTCATTCAATATACTAGTGAGATTCAACTAATCAAGAGAGTGTGCAAGTAACAACCTCTAAAAAGAAACTTGTAGACAACAAGTTGGTCTCAAACCAACAACATTGAGATGATGTTGGATAAATAGGGAATTTTAGAAGTGAGGAACAATGAATTCTATAAAGAGATGATGTATAAATATAACATTGCAACATTGAAGTACAAGTGATCATAGCTCAAAATACAATGGATAACACATTATCACAATTGTTTTTTAATGTATAACCACTTGATAGGATAATCCACATGATCATCTATATATATCCCAAAGTATAGTCAAATTTTATCACCTCCAATGTGTCAAGATCTATGTTTTTTTTCCTCAACTTCTGTACTAGTCGACTAAGTTGGGACCACCTTTGTTTGGCCAGACCAACCAATCAACCTCCCTACTAGAATCTAAATTTGACCTTCGAATATTAGTTAGTTGTCTCTAGAATATATAAAGGTGTAATGAAATTTTTGTTCCAACATCTAAATCAATCATATATATATGGAAATCATAGTTCCATTATTTTTCAAATTTTGGTTAGCAATCTTCGAATTGACCCAGATCATAAAAAATAAAAATCCAATAACATAAATGTGAACTAATAGATTTTCTAGGTCTTTGAATTAACCAGGGTGACTGCATCAACTCAAATAATAAAAGATTAAAAACCAATGACATAGATGTGATCTAAAAGGTTTTGTGGGTTTTAGGTCTTTAGACCTAGATCATGAAAAATGAAAACCCCGCAATGGATTTCTTAAAAATCAAAAACCACCCATGGACCATTTAGAAATCACAAATCCATGATTTTCTGGATTCCATAGAAGGATAATGTAGATATTTTATTTTTGAGACTGTGTTGAAGTTGGGGGACTTTAATTAACTCTTTGATATACCAAGGCTAAGTTGCATAACCTAGAAAGTATTTCATTATATCTCCTCCAATCCTTGTGACATATCATATATCTATCTCAATACTTACAGATAACTAATAGGAAACATGCTAAACCAAAACCTGAGGCATGCTTAGGGAACTAACTCTCCTAAACATAGATATGAAAATATGACTTCATTGAATTTTTCTTTCTCCAACATGAAATAAATCATTGAAAAGTAGTATATGTTCCATGAAGGGGTGGTCATAGTAGGTATGAAGTGGTGGTCGTTAGGTAAGAAACAAGGACAATTGCATAGCAGCAAGTCCCTGCCGAGAAGGTAGTTTTTGTATAGGTTTTTGAAATGCAAAGGCTTGAGGGAAGTCTAACTTTTCTGAATTCTTAGCATGAGTATATTTTTCATGCACCAATAGAGTTTCCCATTGTACAAGACCTCACTGCCTAGCCCTTCATGAAGTATAATGTATTTATTGTATAATTGGAACAAACCCGCTCCCCTGTTGCAGTTAAATGTCCATGACTGTAAAATATAGTAGTGATGTCATCGTTGTCACTATCTGTAATGTAAAATATTATATGTGGAAGTAACATAGAATTATAATCAATGCTTCGACGTTAACAGATCTGGCAGTTGCTATGCAAATTTGGTGGCAGGTAACGTCAAGGTTTTGACTCTCAGTCATAGAGACCAGAGTGATGTGAGGATTTAAATTTACAACGAGGCTTTTATGAAAATTTATATAAGCTATCATGTCTTTAAAGTATCTTACCTTTACACACCTAAATCCACATGGAAGATACATTAATAATAATGGGATGCCAATGGAGCATTGGAATTTTAATTTGAGACTATTTTGAGCATGATGACTATGCCACTTACATTAAAAAATTTTAAAGTCTCATGGAAATTTGGAGCATCTCAATTATATGATATACATGTGTTGTATGATGAATATGCCACTTACATTAATTTTTTCTAAAAGGTGTCATGGAAGTTTGGAGCCTCTCAATTATACAATACACATGTTTTGTAGTCTCGTGGAGTTCAAGATTCAACGTGGTGACCTAACCTAACACATAAAGGATTTAGAGTTGTGCATTAGCTTCCACCTGGTTTGCATGCATGTTTCCCCTGCCTCCACTCCACAGGGTTTTCATCCATCACAGTCACAGGTTCGATGCCCACCAAGTATCACTCAACTAGTTGCGATGTATGCAAGCTTGTATAGGGATGTAGGTCACATGGTTATTTCTTAAGCCTGGACAAAGTTTTCTGTAGCCTGGTTATTGCATACGGTGATACTACAGCCTTGAATTTTAAACACCATAGAGAGTAGAGGAACAACATTGGAGAACCCACAGCTAGCTCAAAACAATATACTCAAGCTTCCTATGTCACTTGTAAGTAACTGGAGTTAGATCGAGAACAATAAGGTCGACTATAGGCTTACTGACACTAATTATGGAGCTCCCATGAAAGGATTCAGATTTAACTAGTTTTGGTGATCAAGAATCTTCATGAATGCCTTAAACAGTAAATTCGTGAGTACCTAACGATGAAATTAACACTTTCAGTGCCACTTAGTGACTTTTTCTATGAATGCTCAAATTATTTGAAATTGAAATTGTAAATATTTGATATATCATATTAATAATTAAATACAAAGATTAACAATTAAATACAAATATGAGATTGATTATATTACAGACCCAGGTACAAGTCCTAGCAAAGGAATTTAAAATGTTTTTTTTTTGTATTTTTGGGAAATCCAGATTCCAGTTTCAAGTATGCATCTATGCCATTTTCTATCTATCGAAGCAACTTTGGGAACCCATTTTAAGAAGTCGTGATTATTAGTGTCCTCATTGTAATCCTGGTAAAGAAAATTAAAATTAATAAAAATGAGTTCGTTCAATTTTCATTTAACATCAAAGTTATTGAAATTTTTTATCAGGACCACGACCATCGGACTCCGAAGAACGATCACTATGGTAAGAATCTATCTCTCAATAACCAAGACCTGGCTCAGATCTTTAGCATCTTGAGGATTCAACTTCTGAGGCATATCTTGATGACTCAGAACCCGATTTAGAGCTTAAGGATTCAGATCTTGTTGATTCCAACCTTGAGTCTGTTGATACCCATATGCGAGGCCCGCACTTTACCATCTCCCGCCTTCCCCAACCTGTGTGTGGGACCTCCTTGTCGTAGGGGATTGAGCCTTCTTACCAGGTACGTCTTATAACTAGAAGGAGGAACTATATTTCCAGATTTCCCTCTTACCTACGTAGTTAAAGAAGGCTAGATCCTAGCAAAAGGAATGCTAGGACCAAAGTCTAATGCCTCGATAGAAATCCTTCCACCCCTGACTGTATCTTGAGAAAACTGAGGGATAAATACATAGGGGATGGGAGTCCCGAAGAGAAGAGCGAACTATTTCAAAGAATAACTGATAGTCCCATTTCATGGATGATAGGAACTCAAGAGATATTACACATCCTGGAAGGGACTTCGTGAACATATATTTCAACAACCTGATATTCAATGCATAAAAATGTAAAGTAAACAACCCGGTCAAGAATAAAAATGTAAATTAAACAACCTAATCAAGAATAGGTTGTTGAATGAAGTGCATGTCTATCTCTATGTGCTCATTGCATTGATATTGAACTAGATAATGGGAAAGTTGGATGCACTCTAACTATCCCACCAAGTAGTGGTCAGAAACGCCTGTTGGAAATCGAACTTAGAAAGGATTTGTCTTAATTTGATATGCATAATAGACAATGACTTACTGTTAATTTAATCAATAGTCCATGGAAATTCAACCAACATTTCCATGATGACTATTAGTATCTTTATTTGATATTATTTTCATGATGCAACACCAAATAATATAAATAAATTTGAATAGCCATTAATCCTTTTTTTAGGTTGTTCATTCAACAAATAGAAGGCAGTCATGGAAAATCATTTTCTAGATCATTGATTCAACCATTGGAATTGTAGCAGCAGGTATGGGTGTTGTAGCAGGTACTGGTGGAAAATTTGGTTAGTTTAATCAAGGGGGGTGATGCATTCGAATACCTAAAGACAGAAATTGGAAAATGTTATCAAATTTTCATTTTTTTTTTCATGGAATGATCTGTTACATAAAACATATTTTTCATAATTTTTGCCAATTGTGTAGGAAACAAATGATTACATATTTCAGTTGATTGTTTAGAGTACCTGTATGCATGAATCATTGTATCTAAGGATTCTATATGTCCATAAGTTGTAAACCTGACCTCACGCCGCTATTAGGCTTGTTAGCCTAGCTACCTCAGGACTGAATTCCTCTGCCTTGAAACTAAGTGCAATTGAGTGGTTCTTCAAGGCCTTGCTCTTTGAGTGCCTATTCCATCTAGGTTCTATACCACAGGTCAATCTTTGCAAGTGGGGAGGGTGCGTGACAACAATATCAAAGGATAATAGCAAAACAATCATCTTGGTACGGAGCACAAAACTAGGTGTTTTTCTAAATGATAGAGAAACAACACATTTGCAAGGTGGTGTAGAATTGCATATTCATTTAGGTGGCAATGGTATATCAAAGAAATAACAAATGCACTAAGGGATATGAACTATGCATCTTCACAAACACACATTTAATGTGAAGAAGTAATGCTAGACTAATTTCTAGCATTACTTCTTTTGGGAAAAAATAGTATGCATATACAACAATATAAGCTAAGATATTATCCACTTATACCTCATGAAGAGGCCAAATAAGAGGGAAAAGTGAAAACTTAGGTTAAATTAAATGAAGTTTCAAACTAAATTGTATGAATTATATGAAACTTTGTTTTAAAACCGTTAAAACCCATTGGTTTTTGTTCCAAATTAATAGGGACACAAAAAATCGATTGCTTAGTCTCCAACCCAAAGGGCAGGGACTAATAAGATCATTAAACGTAGTGAACCCATTTAAACTATAATTGAAGGGTATATCATTTAGTGATGAAGTACATTTTAATATAGAGGATGATGGGAATATATTCGTCATTTGGTGACATGATATTGCCACCTAGTAACAAGAGGACTCATACATTAATGGTTAATTATTATTTTAAAACCAAAATTATAATGAATAGGAAGATAATTCAAATCGAAGATTAAAATGTGATAGCTAGAAGATGTAACAACATAAATGTCATAAATAGTAATTATAATGAATAGGAAGATAATTCAAATCGAGATTAAAATATGATAGCTAGAAGATGTAACAACATAAATGTCATAAATAGTAATGATACACATAATAAACTCCACTACATAGAAAATTGAAAATAAGTTAGAGGTGTTGTATAATAAAGATTAATTTATATTATTTCATTAATACTAGTTGTCTAATCAATTGAGTTAGTATAGATTTAAGAGATGAAAATAAGAAATAACAAAAAAAAATTAGATTAATGTACACATAATAAATAACGTAGTGCTCAAATATTTAAAATTAAATTATATATTTTTAAAATAATTTATAATTAATTAAATATATTATTATTATTATTATTATATACTTAATAATAAATATTAAAGTCAAAAAACAAAATTATAATAATAAAAAAACTTAAAAAATAATAATAATATATACTTCTTATAAATATTTGTTATAACAAATATTTCATTATTATATATAATATAACTTATTAATTGCCAGTCTAGATCCATTTTAATTATGTATTTATCAAGCATCGAGAGATAAAAATTTTCAATGTGCAAACCTTTTTTTAGAGTGTAAGACTTGAGGAAAGGTTAAGGGTTTTCACCTTGATAGATTTAATCCCAGGTTAAATCCTCGCTCCCGCTACTTCCACCTTCATAGCCCTCACTCCAAATTCAGATAATTCGCAAGATTTTGATCATTTCTGTCCTATCTCCCTCTACAATATAATTTATAAAATCATCCCAAAGATCATGAAAATCTGCTTGAAATGCATCTTCGTAGATAACATATCTGGAGAAAAATTTAGTTTTCTTCAAGGGAGACAAATCTATCAAGGTATAGGGCTGGCTCAAGAAGGTCTTCACTCAATCCACACCAAGATACAAAAGGAAATCATCTATAAAGTAGACCTATAAAAATACATTGATTGTGTCGACTTTCTCTACATTAGACTTCTCCTCATTCATCCAGGCTTCTCACTCTCCTTTGTCATATGGATTCTCAATTTCATCTCCACCACATCGTTTTCCATACTCATAAATGGCCCTACACCCTCCTTCTTCAAACTAGAAAGAGGACTCAGGAAGGGATGTCCCCTCTCCCCATTACTCTTTCTTCCAGTGGAAAAAATATTAAGCAAACTCATCTCAAATGTTGTATCTCAAGGTCTCTTCAAATGCATTCAAATTTCCACAACATGCTTTCTCACACATCTATTCTTTGTGGATTACATCCTCATATTTTGTGAAGGCAAGAAATTATTCTTTGAAAACCTAAGAAGCATCCTACAGACCTTCTGCCTCTCAACTGGGATGCAAATCAACCTGGAAGAATATTCACTGTTGAATTGGGGATTAAATGATCAATAAATACTTGTTACTTCAACACCGTTTGGCATACAGTTTAAAAATCCATTTGAAGGACTCAAGTACTTGGGCTTCAATATCAAGGCCATTGGTTACAAAAAAAATAGATTGGGCTTGGATGCTTTCCAAAGTGGAAAACATAATGCATTCTTGGTGTAATAGATGGATATCTAGAGCCGAATGATTAGTCCTTCTCAAATCATTCATTGAAGCAATCCTAGTATATTAGACTTTCCTTGCATGGGTCCCGAAAGGAGTCCTTCGTAAAATAAATCAATTGGCTACTTGGTTGCTCTGGGAAGGTAAAGATAAATCCATACCTCTAGTTATTTCTTAAAAAAAAATCATCTCAAAGCCAAAGGCCAATGGAGGATGAGGCCTCAATGATGTCTTTACCTTTGCAAAAGCATTGACAAAAAAAAAATCTTGGAGTCTAGTAGAGGGAACTAGATTTTGGCATAGAATAATAAAAGAAAAATACATCCTGCAAATTCCTCTCTTGGATTGGATTCACTCCACAAACAAATCCTATTAGAATGGAACAATCATCTAGTAATATATCATAAACTCTTTTGACATTATTAGATACTAGATCATTTGGAAAATTGATAAAGGATCCAATATTTTGATAGGGAAGGACCCATGGATAGGATATCAAAACAATCACATGTTGCTATAAGAGCTCATCAACTCAATCAAAGGGGGTTTTTATTCCTAAATCAATTTGGGAAAAAACATTACACTTCAATATCTACAAGATGGTTATTAGGGGAGGATCTAAACTTGGATTCCCAACTGATCCAATATCTTTTCATCGTGACATAAAGAATTGCATTAAATGAGCATAAATTAAAGTGCACCATTAAAGAAGGGAAAACTCAAAAATGAAGAGACATAAGCATCATATCTGAACACAAAAAATTGATAACAGAGTTCTTCCCTGGTGGACTATGTCTCTGGGTCCTGCTTTCAAATGGGTAGTCTCTTTCATTAACTCGACAAAAGAATTTGGAAAAATACATAAGTATACCTCATTTTAAAATCAAGTTGCAAAAATAATGCTCAGATAAAAAAAAAGACAACACCACTGAATTTGTTGCATCGAATTACCCAAAAATAACTATCTCCATGCCTCAATCTGACTCTAGCACTCTGAGGCCCAAGAAGATTTTTGTCTCAATTTTCATGCCCTTTGCAACCTGCAATGATGACTATACCTTGCATTGAAAAGTGTGCCTAGAAGGTCGTACGGTTCGTGGGCCTCCTCCTCCATGGCTAGGAGGATGCACCTTTTAATAATAAAAATGGGCGTTGTATACCATGTGGTACTTGTGACCTAGTGGTTAGGGGCAGATGTATTAAGGCGTAGGTTAAGGTGGAGGTCTCGGGGTCAAGCCCCACATAATCTCCTTTTTCTTTGGTATTGTTATATGGTGTATACAATATATATATGTTCTTCTATTATTAGCAGTGGATTTAGAAATTTCTCCAATGATATACAACTGTGGCTATAGTTGGCATGGTCCACCAGATTTGGCAGACCCGCCAACTATTTTTTCAAATTTCGTTCACAGGTTGTCCTTGTGCATTTACCGCGTGCCATGTGGTAGCCCCTGATTGGACCACGTGGTAGACTGTCATTGGGATACACTGCCCCCTACCAAGTCAGCATGCCACATCATCCATATAGATTGTATGGAATTCCACATGGCATGATTTGATTGGTCAATGGATCGGTCCAAAATGCTAAAAACTAGGTGACATGTGGCAGCCTCTGGTGCTTCCATGTCATCATGCTGACATCATGTTGCCATGTGTCACTTCCTTTCTCCTTCCAAGTGTGTTGTACGGATGCTGATATCATCCATACAGATTCTGATGTCAGTAATACGGATGTTGACTCATCCCCTGCTGAGTTGGCTAGGTTGACCAAACTTTGACCGTGAATATATTTCAATTCATAAATTTCTTTGGCGATCCATTTACATTGTTAGAAAGCTTGTGATGCGCTCTTCGTGATCATGCCATTTTCACTAAGTTTTGGGAACTTTTAATTTTTTCCCTTTCTCTGTCTTCTGGAGCTATTATGAGTGTCCTAATTTGCCTCTATGAGTTTTGAGTTGTTCTTAGCCTTCTCTAGATCATTTTTAGATCACCAACTAATTCCAACATGGAATCATTATATTCACTTATTAAATATCTCTCTTACCCGACTCTTAGATCAGGAAGATCAACATATATGGTCCTTCATCTCCGCAAGAAAATATTCCCCCAAAATTGGATATATGTCCTAACTCCAAGATGCTCATGTGGATACCCCTCCATGGTGGGGGAAATCCCTCTGGAAGCTAAACAGTCCACCCAAAACAAATTTATTCATGTGGCTTATTGTCCAAAATAAATATCCAACATGGGAAAATATTCAGAAGCCATCCTTCACATGTCAAATTAGATATGCTCTTTGCAAACTAGATGAAGAATTCAATACACATATATTCCTTCATTTCCCATTTACAAGATTAGTTTGGAGAGAAATCAATCATTCACCGGGACCTATATTCAATTGGAATGGGGATCATATCTTAGAGGCACCCCAAAGCTGGATAATAGATCAACAAAATCAAAACTACAAATCCCTCCCCCTCTTTGTTCATTGGGGCATTTGGCTGGCTTTCATCCATGGCATCTTTGATGATAAAAATGGATCCATATCCATCATAACCATATCCAACCTAAAAATATTCTTTGCTAAATTCCCCCAAAGAAGCACATTCTCCACTCAGCCTAGAGTAACTCAACCTCTTGCAATAAACAAGGACATCCCATTGGGTTTTTTTTGACGAGGCTGCATAGGGTGATCCCTCTATGGAAAGTGTTGGTGGATCTCTCCACCTATCAGAAAATCAGTTCCTCTCCTTCTCAATCAATCTAGGAGAAGCCAAAAATAATTTCAATGAACTCATAGCTTTATACCTTATGCTCCTCTTGGATCTTGAGAAAAACATTAGGCAGTTGAACATATATGGTAAATCAATGTTTGTAATTCAAGTCATGAAAGACACACACATATTAATATCTTACACCCTACTTCCAATCCTTGAGGAATTAAAGATATGATTTGTAGAATATACTCACATCTCTTTTACACATGTGTACATGAACCATAATAAAACATGGACCATCTCTCCAAAGCTGGCCTAGACCTAGACAAAGGAAGATGGAAGGTCAAGGAAGAAGGCTTGGATGGATCCCATGAACATATTCATATCCCTTGGACCACTCTCTGATTAATTCAGTCCGCTAACACATTTTTGTAGCCGCAGACAATACAAATCAACCAAATTTTTATAATTTTTCTAATGTAAAGTCTAATGTAAAAAATATGACATATATGATAATGATGGAGAACTTATTAGATAGTCTCATGAAATCACATATATGGATTATTTTGAAGGAACATTGCTATAAATTTTACAAATGTTAGATACATCATGGTACATAGAGGATAGGCCTTCCTCTATTTTTGGAAACCTGTCTTTTTTGCAGTACCTTACTTCCTCTCATACTCAGAAGAAGGAATGCCAATGAAATCTACTGATGTAATTTTGTTTCACCATAAATAAAATCACTTCCTTTTTTTAGTTGTAATACATACATACATACATACATACATACATACATACATACACACATACATANATATATATATATATATATATATATATATATATATATATATATATATATATATATATATATATATATATATATATATATATATATATATATATATATATATATATTGATAAAAAATTAATTATTTAACATTATAAATATATTTTGGGTTTATAAATTCTTTGGATTTATATATATTTTTTTATTTTTAAATTTCTTATTATTAGTTTAATGTAACATTACGTTACGTGAACATCTCTTCAATACTAAACTGTAGAGCACCTCTCAGTGCAATTAGATATTATATATCACATATAGTATAAATGATAAATATTTAGTTGTTAATTATTATATATCATATAATATAATGACTTATAGTGTATAATATATAACAACTTGTTGAACAACTGAGAGGGGGGGTGAATCAATTGTTACCGTGCTTAAACAATAATGCTTATTTTAAATTCTTTACAGAGAACTTAATGACAATCACAATAATGCAGGGAAGTAAGCAATAGAACATTCAACATCATTGTCACATATTAAATATACAGAGATAGACATTTCATGAGAAAACCCATAAAGGGTAAAAACCTCTTCTTCTTTATATGATAAGTAATCTTTACATTTTGTACATTATCATACATATGAGATCCAACTCATTGTGAGGCTACAACCTCTGTATTGCAAGCTGCAACTTGCAGAGAGCACCAACTCTCTGTTTTCTCTAGCACCTACTAGAAGGAAGCACCAACTCCCTGGTTTATCTAGCACCCACTAGAAGGAAGCACCAAATCCTTTAATGTTCTAGCTCCAACTGGATGGAAGCACCAACTTCTAGTCACACATGCACCAACCTGTACAATAGAGAACAACAGTTCTCCCTTGCGCCACCCTGCCACCCTGGTTTCTCTGACTGCAACCAGATGGAAGCTACAACTCCCTGTGTTCAAGAACCCACTTGAACCTCTGAGGAAAACAGTCCTCCCTAGCACCTCCCTACCACCCTGGAATATAAATATTTTTTATATGTAAATTTAACACAGTGATACACTATTTATCATTGGCTTACCAGATTTATCACTGTTCTGCTATGCTTCTCTTCTCTATCATATCAGTGTCTCTCTGTCTGCATCTTCTTGTGCTTTCTAAACTTCTATTTTTCTCTACAAAAGAACCTCATCCTTCCTTTACTGTCTTACTGTCTTGCTTCCCACATCCTTTTGATTTCCGTGCTTCTACCTTTTATGCTCTGTGTGCCATTTCCATTCAATGCACCATTCCTCTTCTCTGTATTTCAGCTGCTGCACACTCCTCCTTCTCCACACCTAAAATTCTCTCCACACCCCATCTCTTCTTTTTTCAACATACTTATAGTATTTATTCCCCTTATGCATGCTCTCTCGTCATGCTTCTGCATCCTCTCCCCTTGTCGAGTGCTCTCCTAATCATCCCTCCAATTCTTCAACTTGTTTGGCAGTTCAACCAATGCATCCATCATCATTGGGTGTTATGCCAAGATTCCTTCACCTCTCCAGCAGTCGAAACTCTTCGTCTTCTCTGTTACAGTCGAGCTCAACCTCTATATTGAAGTTACAAGCTTCAATACTCTTCCATCTGTCAATTGCCTCTATGACCAGTCTTCATTCCAATGGCAGATTCCTTGATACTCTTCAGCTCCTCTGGCACTTACATAGAAGTATCTTTGAGTCCTCTGGCAGAAACCATCAGTGGTTTCTAGAAGTTACAGTGAAAACCTTGAAATGGAGCCTAGCTATGCTATCTCCTTCCACTTACGTGACCATCGGCGGTGACCAATGGCTACATCGACATTTGGGCATTTGGGCATTCAACATTTTGACTTTCCTATGGTAAAGAGTTATCTTGATGCTCCATGTCGCGATCCCCAAAAATCTGAAAAAAGGAGCTTAGCTGGACTAGCTTTGATCATTTTGGCATTTCATATTTCACTATTTCATGATTTCGCATGTCGCAAACTCCTGTTGCGAGTCACTCTGACTCTTCCAACTCCCAATCCCTGAAACTCCGAAAAGGGAGCTTATCTCTTTGATATCTTCGACGATGTGACCACCGGCAGTGACCAGGCCTTATTCAAAATTGTATTTCACAATTTCACATTTCGACACTTCGGGACTCCTGTGAGGAAGAGTCTCGAGTCTTGACTCCTCCATCTCCTGGTATTCGAAACTCCGAAATGGATTCAGATCAACGGTCTGGTTTTTCATCATTTCGCATTTCGGCGATTGGGCATTTAGTCACTCATGTGGTGAAGTGTTTTGACACTTCAACTCACGGTATATGGAGCTATGAAATGGAGTCAGATCAATGGTCTGGTATTTCATCATTTCACATTTCGATGATTCAGCATTTTGACACTCCTGTGGTGAAGTGTTTCGACACTTCAACTCCTGGTATCCAGAACTCCGAAATGGAGTTATTTCCCGGTTTGCGAAACTCTTTGTTGGTGTGCCTATTTTTGGATTTTGGTGTTTCACATTTCGTGACTTCGAGACTCCTGTGTTGAAGAGTCTTAACTCTTGACTTCTCAATCTCCCGGTATCCAAAACTCTGAAATGGATTCGGATCAATGTATTTCGACATTTCACATTTCTCTGTTTCGACATTCTTTTCATGAGTTACTTACTTGACTCCTCCAATGACCGGTATCTGAAACTCCAAAAAAGAGTTTATGCTTATGATATTTCCATGCCATTATCCCTATGATGCTGATGTTTCTTGCCTGCCTGTTTTCCATAAAATGAACAAGCACACTCTTGCACTGCATGCGACTCTGCGCTAATCCTCTTGAGCTTACATTGTCCCTGTTTCGCCATTGTTTCATACTCATACTATGATCTTGCCATCAATGAGAAGCACACCTGCCTGTAAACATGCCCAACAATATCCCCCTTTGGCATTGATGGAAAACCTGAATGACTGCGCTAATCTTTTTGGACCTCCAACTGTAGCATCTAGTCCGGACCACTCCTTTTCTCCCCCTTTGACATTAATGTCAAAGAAAACATGCTCCCCCTGAGATGTTGTAGTATTTTTAGGAGGTATCAAATATTCAATCAATACCAAACTCCCCCTAACAGGATGGAATCTCTTAGGTTTGAGACGGGATGAGTCCTAGCTTCTGTCGGAGATATTCAAATGGTGTCTTGGCTAGGGGTTTAGTAAAGATGTTTTCAGTTTGTGTTGTGGTTGGAATGTAATGGACCTTAACAACCTGATTGGTGATCTGCTCTCTTAGAAAATGGTACTTTATGGGAATGGGAATATGCTTGGTCTTGGAGTGGAATAAAGGATTCATAGACACACTGATGGCACTAGTGTTATCACAATGAATTGGGATTGGTGCTGCACATTTTACCTCCAAGTATGCAAGTGTCTGAATCATCCATAATACTTGAGTGAAATAGGTAGCAACAACAATGTATTATGCCTCTGTAGTTGATAAAGAAATGGAACCTTTCTTTTTACTAAGACATTCTACTAATGAGTCACCCAGGAAGAATGATCCTCCACTGGTGTTTTTTCTCTCATCAACACAATTTGCCTAATCTGCATCTGAATAAGCAGTTAACTGAAAATTCTGATTTCTGGGATACCACAAACCATAAGTCATTGTTTCTTTTAAATACCTGAATATTCTTTTGACAAATTGCAAATGACTCTATTTAGGTGCAGATTGATATCTTCCTACCATTCCAACAACATGCATTATGTTTGGGCGAGATGATGTGATGTACAATAGGATGCCTATCATTGACCTATATGAACTTTGATCAACATCAGGTGAGTCATCATCCTTGCTTAATTTGCATCCTGTAACCATAGGTGTACCCACAGGTTTAGAATCTTCCATTTGAAACCTTTTCAACATTTCTCTTAGATATTTTTCTTGACAAATGAACATCCTTCAGACCTCTGAGTAATTTGCAGACCAAGAAAAAATGACAGTTCACTTATCATAGACATTTCAAACTCAGACTCCATGGCAGAAGAAAACCATTGTACCAATGAATCCTTGTTACATCTGAAGATGATGTCATCTACATAGACCAAGACAATGAGAAAATCATTACCCTCTGTTTTGATATGTAGATTGTTGTCAACTATTCCTCTCTTGAACCCTTTGTCTTTGAGGTATGTATCTAGTTTGTGATACCAGGCACGAGGGGCTTGTTTTAACCCATATAAATCTTTCTTCAACTTGCATACTAAGTCAGGTTTATCAGACAGTTCGAAACCCTCTGGTTGTTCCATATAGACTTCTTCATTTAAATCTCCATTTAGAAAAGCTGACTTGACATCCATTTGATAGACTTTAAACCTTTTATGACAAGCATAGGCAAGAAATATTCTGATAGCTTCTAATCTTGCTATGGGTGCAAAAGTTTCATCAAAATCCAATCCTTCTATTTGAGCATAGCCTTTACAAACCAATCTTTCTTTGTTTCTGAAAACTTGTCCCTTCTCATTCAACTTATTCTTAAAGATCCATTTGGAACCAATGATATTTTTACCTTTAGGTCTATGAACCATCTCCCACGTATTGTTTTTCTCAATCTGATCAAGTTCATCATTCATTGCTTTAACCCAGTGGTCATCTTTGCTAGCTTCACTAAAATTATTGGGTTCCATCATGGATATGAAAGCTATATGTTATTGCTCGGTATTTTTTATTATCTTTCTCCTGGTTTTTACACCTTTGTCTTTTTCACCAATTATCTAACTTGCAGGATGATTCTTTTGAGTGACTCTGGAGGAGGAATTTGAAGTTGCCTGCTGATTTGATTCTGTCTAAGTATCTATGTCTTCATATGATTCAGAGTCTTTGTTTTTTTATTCTTGGACCTGTTCATATTCATCTTTAGTTGTGTCCTCTGTAGAAGACTCATTATTGTACACCTCTCTTACTGGGATTCCTTCATCAACTTTTACGTCAATACAGTCAACCATTTTATGCAACCTGTTATTATAGCATCTGTATCCTTTACTGTTTGTAGCATATCCTAAGAAGATACCTTCATCAGCCCTGTCATCATATTTTCCAATGTTCTCATCATTATTCTTTATGTAACATTTACTCCCAAAGACTTTGAAGTGTTTGATTGAAGCAGGTCTCCCATACCACAGTTCATAAGGTATCTTGTCACTTTGTGGTCTGAGGTGGGATTTTTTAAGAACATGGACTGTTGTGTGTATTTCTTCTAGCCAATAGGTTTGACCAATGTTCTTCTCATTCATCATTGACTTGGCCATTTGCTACACTGTTTTGTTTTGCCTCTCAACTACTCAATTTTGTTGTGGAGTTTTTGGGATTGTGTATTCTCTCTTGATCCCATGCTTATCACAGAATTCCTTGAAATCACATGACATAAATTCTCCTCCTCTTTCTGATCTTACTACCTTTAACCTCTTTCCTGTTTGATTCTCAGTGAAAGCCTTAAATATTTTAAACTTCTAAAATGCTTCATATTTTTCCTTGAGAAAGGCAACCCAAGTAAGTCTAGAGTAATCATCAATAATTATCATGAAGTAGTTTTCTCTTCTTGTGCCTTCCTGTCTTGATGGTCCACATAAATCCATATGAACTAGTTGGAGTGGTTTCTATGTTGAAGTAAATCTCTTGGACTTAAATGGGGTCCTAGTTAGCTTTCCTACTTGGTAGGGTTTACACATAGAATCTTGGGGTTTTGATATTCTTGAAAGATCTTTTACTGCCTCAAGATTTTTGAGCTTGATTACATGGTCAAAGTTTAGATGTTCACGTCTCCTATGCCATAACCAACTTTCATCATGTTTTCTTATATGACACTCTTCTCTATCTTCTTTAATCACATATACATCATTTTTTGTCCTTATGCCTTTGGCCACCACTTGCCCTGAGTTTGCAGACTTTATCTTGTAGTCTTTGGACATGAACACCACTTCGAATCCTTTGTCACACATTTGACTTACACTGAGCAGATTGTGTTTCAGCCCATCTACAAGAAGAACATCTTGGTATTTTCCTTTTCCATTACTTAAACTCACCATCCATTTACCCTTTATTTTACCTAGAGCATCATTTACAAAGGTTACATTTCTTGATTTTCTTTCACTTAGAGATAGAAACTTACCTTTGTCTCCCATCATATGTTTCGAGCATCCACTATCTATATACCAAGGTTTCATTTGTCTTTGAGCTGAAAATACTAATCCACACTTGGCACTTTCTTTATTCTTCCAAACCTTGACATTTTTAGCAGGGGAATTCAAATCTAGTTCATAGTTCCTTAAGCGACATTCAATAGATTTATGTCCATAGTTATGACAGATGTAACATTCTGGTTCATTGAATAAAGGATCATAATGATTTTTATGCTTAACCTGTGTCCTTTTCCCATCCATCAAGTGATTTCCAGTCTGTGGTGGTTTGTTACTTGGCTGTCTCATTTTTTTTTGTGGCAGATATTTATACCTTGAATGTCTTGATTGCTCATAATTTAATTTTAAAGAACAATTTACAGCTTTATGACCAAAGTTAGAACAGAAGAAACAATATCCATAAAAAAAATGTTGGTACCTGGAAAATGGTTGTCTTCTTTGAACAGGTCGATTTATTCCATGCTGATGATTTCCTTGAGCAAGGAGTGCATTATTTCTTTGTTCTACAGATTCAGTCCTAGCACCTTTTTCTTTACTCCTGCTGGGCAGTTGATTGTCTTCCTTTGTTTTTGCAGGTTTGTTGTTGTCATTGGTTGTAGGTTTGACAAATTTGATGGATTCTTTATTTCTTGGCTGACCACTACTTGATCCCTCTTCATAACCAAAACCAGTTTTTAGCTTTGGATTCCTTTGTTGATTCAGAGTGGTGGATAATCCTTCTGAGGCTTTGATACTTGATAGATTCTAATGATACAAGGATTGAAACTTCTCCAACTCTTTCCTAGTTTTCACTACTTCTTCTAGAGCTTTACATCTTGCATTCCTTTCTAATAACTATTGTTTCAGAATGTCCTCAATTTTCTTTGCCTCTTCTAATTCTACTTTTAGCAGGGCAAAGTCTTCATTAGGTTATTTACTGTCTTTCACGAACTGTATCAACAATTGTTTTCCTTTATGTTCTTAATTTTGAGTCTGTCAATCTCTTCTAGTGCACTGATCAGTTCTCCTTCCATATCAACCACAACTTCTTCTTCATTGCCTCACTTCCCGTGCTTTTATTATCATAATCCTCTTTGGCCATAAGTATGAAGTCATTTAGTTTATCTTCAATAGAGGAGTCATTGTCTTCATCATCTGAAGGATCATCATCATTGTTTACACAAAGACTTTTGTTCTTAAAATTATTCTCTTTAAAGAAATTTTTGTGTTTGTGCTTCTCCTTATCATCACATGTCTGATCCTTTCCTTTGTGAGGACATTTATTTTCAAAATGACCTATCTTACCATAGTTGAAACATTTGAAAGGCAATTTACCTTTGTATTTGCCTGATCCCTTCTTCAGTCTCTTCACAAATTTTGCTTCAATTTCATCAGGCTTAGAATCCTCATTCTTGTCTACTTTAAATGATGCTTCTCTGGAGGTGGGTTTATATTTAACTATTCTCATTTCATATGCAATCAATGTTACTAGAAGTTGATCAAAATCCAAGGTTTTTAGATCATTAAGTTCTTCTATAGCAGAAACCTTCGGGTTGAACCTATCTGGTAGAGATCTCAAGATTTTCTGAACTAAAGAAGGTTCCTCAATTTTTTCACCAAGTGCTTTCATTGCATTTACTAGTTCTTCAACTCTCAGAAAGTATTTTCCAATAGTTTCATATTCTTTCATCTTCAGTTGTTCAAAATGTACTCTGTAGATTTGAAGCTTGGCATCCTATACCTTCTCATTACCTTCATAACTGCTAATGAGTTTGTCCCACATTTCTTTGGCAGTTCCTAGGTGCATAACTTTTACGAATTTTGCTTCTACAAGCCCACTCAAGATAGCATTCATAGCCTTAGCATTGAAGCTAAATTCTATCTTTTCATCCTTATTAGCTAGTACAACTGGCTTTACATAACCAATATCTACTACATCCAAGACATCTGCACCTAAAGCCATTATGTAAGTTCTCATTCTAACTTTATATAAGGAAAAGTTTGTTCCAATGAACAGAGGGGCCTTATTGGTTAAATTTCCTTCATGGATTGACATGTTTAAGCTCTAGCATCTACCCTTAGATAAAAGGGGCTAGCTCTGATACAAATTGTTGAACAACTGAGAGGGGGGGTGAATCAGTTGTTACCATGCTTAAACAATAATGCTTATTTTAAATTCTTTGCAGAGCACTTAATGAAAATCACAATAATGGAGGGAAGTAAGCAATAGAGCATTCATCATCATTGTCACATATGAAATATATAGAGACAAATATTTCCTGAGGAAACCCATAAAGGGTAAAAACCTCTTCTTCTTTATATGATAAGTAATCTTTACATTCTGTACATTATCATACACATGAGCTCCAACTCGTTGTGAGGCTACAAACTTTGTATTGCAAGATGCAACTTGTTGAGAGCACCAACTCTTTGTTTTATCTAGCACCTACTAGAAGGAAGCACCAACTACCTAGTTTCTCTAGCACCCACTAGAAGGAAGCACCAACTCCTTTAATGTTCCATCTCCAACCAAATGGAAGCTACAACTCCCTGTGTTCAAGAACCCACTTAAACCTCTGAGGAAAACAATACTCCCTAGCACCTCCCTACCACCCTGGAATATAAATCTTTTCTATATGTAAATTTAACACAGTGATACACTATTTATCATTGTCTTACCAGACTTATCACTGTTCTTCTATGCTACTCTCCTCTCTTGTATCAGTGTCTCTCTATCTGCAAATTATTGTGATTTATGAACTTCTATTTTTCTCTAAAAAAGCACCTCAACCTTCCTTTACTGTCTTACTGTCTTGCTACCCACATCCTTGCATTTTCTGTGCTTCTTCCTTTTATGCTCTGTGTTCCATTTCCATTCAATGCACCATTCCTCTTCTCTGTATTTCAGCTGCTACATGCTCCTCCTTCTCCACGCCTAAAATTCTCTCCACACCCCATCTCTTCTTTGTTCAACATACTTATAGTCTCTGTTCCCCTTGTGCATGCTCTCTCGCCATTCTTCTACATCCTCTCCCCTTCTTGAGTGCTCTCCTAATAATCCCTCCAACTCTTCATCTTGTCTGGCAGTTCAACCAATATGCCCATCATCCCTGGGTGTTATGTCGAGATTCCTTCACCTCTCTAGCAATCGAAACTCTTCTTATTCTCTGTTACAATCGAGCTCAACCTCTCTGTTGTAGTTACGGGCTTCAACACTCTTCCATCTGTTAATCACCTCTATGACCAGTCTTCATTCCACTGGTAGATTCCTTGAGACTCTTAATCTCCTCTGGCACTTACATAGAAGTATCTTCGAGTCCTTTGGCAGAAACCATCAGTGGTTTCTAGAAGTTACAGTGAGAAACTTGAAATGGAGCCTAGCTATGCTAGCTCCTTCCACTTATGTGACCACCGACAGTGACCACTGGCTACATCGACATTTCAAAATTTTTGCATTCGACATTTTGGCTTTCCTGTGGTAAAGAGTTATCTTGATGCTCCATGTCGCGATCCCTGAAACTCCAAAAAAAGGAGCTTAGTTGGACTAGCTTTAATCATTTCACCATTTCACATTTTTCTATTTCACGATTTCGTATGTCGGAACTCCTGTTGCGAGTCACTATGACTCTTCCAACTCTCGATCCCAGAAACTCCAAAAAGGGATATTATCTCTTTGAGCTCTTCTCTACAACTCTTTGACGATGTGACCACCGTCAATGAACAGGCATTTTTCAAAACTATATTTTGCAATTTCGCGTTTTGGCACTTTGGGACTCCTATGATGAAGAGTCTCAAGTCTTGACTCCTCCATCTCTCGGTATCTAAAACTCTGAAATGGAGTCATATCAACGGTCCGGTTTTTCATCGTTTCGCATTTCAGTGATTGGGAATTTCGACACTCCTGTGGTGAAGTGTTTCGACACTTCAACTCCCGGTATCCGGAGCTTCGAAATGAAGTCATATCAATAGTTTGGTATTTCATCGTTTCGCATTTCAATGATTCTACATTTCGACACTCCTGTGGTGAAGTGTTTCGACACTTCAACTCTCGATATCCGGAACTTCGAAATGGAGTTATTTCCTGGTTTGAAAAACTCTTTGTTGGTGTGCCTATTTCAGGATTTCGACATTTCACATTTCGTGACTTCGAGACTCCTGTGTTGAAGAGTCTCGACTCTTGACTTCTCAATCTCCCAGTATCCGAAACTCCGAAATGGAGTCGGATCAACATATTCCATCATTTCACATTTCTCTTGTTTTGGCATTCTTTTCGTGAGTTGCTTCCTTAACTCCTCCAATGCCCAGTATCTGAAACTATGAAATGGAGTTTACACTTCTGATCTTTCCATGCCATTATCCCTGCACTGTTGATCTTCCTTGCCTACCTGTTTTCCATCAAATTAACAAGCACACTCTTGCACTGCATGCGACTCTGCGCTAATCCTCCTAATCTTATGTTGTCCCTGTTTCGCCATCGCTGCATACTCATACTCTAATCTTTCCATCAATGACAAGAACACCTACCTATAAACATGCCCAACACAACTAACAAGTTATATTATATATTATAACTTGTTGTAACTAATGAGTTATAATATACTATATACTATATTATATAATATAACTCAGTAAATAACAAATAATATTATATAATATGGTATATAATATATTATATATTATAACTAATATATAATATACTAGGGGTGGTAGGTGCAAGGGGATACTCTATGATCTCGGAGGAAAAGAAGAATTTACCTAGTCTTGGGGTCTTGAAATCTCTACTAATAATTAGGAAAGGGCCTAGACACTACTGCAAGGTATGAGAATAACATAAAATCATCATATAACATCTATCATTGTGGTAGGAGACTTTGAGGTTCTTATCAAGTGAATGTAGAAAAGTTCTTAGGCTATTGTTGATGCGAGAAAATTCCCTTTATCAACAACAAGGTTTATCCTCGATGAGAAGTCCCAATTATACCTCTCACCATTTGGAATAGGGATCCCATCTGAATTATGTCTCAACAACCATTTCTAGTTTTAGGTTTACCGGTTGCATCCCGATCCATAGATGATGGCCCAATCCACGAATGATGGCTTCTAACATAGGCCCAATCTACAGATGATGGCTTCTAAGATAAATAATGAAATGCAACCAATCTATGATGCATGTGTCCAGATGGAAAAGGTAACCAGAAAGAAAAAATAGAACTAGATGTTCTCCTCTCAATGGCAAGGTAAATAGTTCACACAGAGCCAAGACAAGAGTATGAATACATAATTGAAAACCCATAATAATCTAGCATTTAAACAATCATTTACAATTATGTGTCCAAAAAGTAAAACAAATATTCCCTAAAGAACATAAATAAGAATGCAACAAACATACATAAGAATAGTCTATAATATGAAGTACATTCTTACACAACCCAAGTGTTGAGAAAAACATATTAGAATAGTCCACAACACGTGCAACATAGGAATCATAGTTCTCTATAAAATAGCTTGGTCCAACATGCTTCTCCTTATTAAAAGTTTCAACAATAGTACATGAAATCTCCAAGAAAAACAATCCCTAACTTCAAATGTTATCCCTTTCTTTATTGAGATTCACCTTGACTCTTGGCCTTCCACCTTCCCAAATATTGACCTTCCCTTTACAAAATTTTGTCCTTATCCTCTAAGTCTTGATGAGGGAATAATGTCAATAGAAATTTTCATGATTTATATATCATACGTTATATGCATTTACATTTCAAATTTTGATTTTTAGTGTTGGGGGGGAATAAAGGATTTTCTCCCTAGTTCTCCTCATAAAATGCGATGAATAATATAAGCATTGGGGGTATATCCTTCCTCTATGCCTGAGGGATTGCATTCCATGAGAATTGTACTTCATCATCTATCATTTGGAATTGATTCTCTTTTGTTGATGACTACTCCTATGCTGGTGTATCATCCTTTGTTGTAGATCACATTTACCAAGATGCTATTGTGTACCAGTGAATGCTGTTTGTATGGATCTATAACATTATTTTCTACGTAGTCAACTCCTTTTCACACAATGTATTCATATTTCTGTGTGTGATTCTTTTCTAGATGGTACTTGGGTGTCATTTCACTCCAATTACATGAGTTTCTCATAGATAACATTTCAAAATATAAATTAACAAAGAGATATAGTGCTTTGACTTGAGAGAGTCACAGAGAAAATATAGGCTAGGGTTTGACAGTCACGTCCATAGAAGAAGAAAACATGAGCACCAAAAGGGGGGATAAGGGTACCCCCTCATACAAACAGGTAGTGGTAGACAAAAGGAAAGGGCCAAGAGGAGTAGTTTTCAAGGCACCAGTGACAGGAACCTCAGGATCAGACCCAAAAAAAGGTCAAGAAAGGAACCAGGGAAAAAGTGAGTGCATGGGAGAAGAAGCCAGAGAAAATCACAGTGAGGCGCAAGACACAGAGAAGCCCAATGGGGCAGAAGGGCGCAACCCATGCAAACCCAAAATAAAAATGATACCCAAGGTGATACTAGATGATCCACAAATGAAACTCTACAAGGACCAGATGAAGATGCATGCACTAATATGCAATTTCATGGGTTTGTGGCCCATAGAAAGAACATTGCACAACTGGATTAAATACCATTGGAAGCCAAACAGAGAAGTGGAGCTCCACCTGGGCTCGAAAGTCTTATTCACAACATTTTTCATGAACTTGGAGGAAAGGGATAGAGTCTTTGAGGGAGGGCCATACTTCCATGCTTCAGCAGAACTGTACATGCGGCCATGGAAGGAAAATTTCTCCCCAGAAAAAGAGACTTTCAAAAAGGTGTCAGTCTGGCTAAGATTTTATTCCTTACCTTTAGACTACTAGTTACCCTCTACTTTCAAAGAAATAGGAAACAATATGGGGAAATATGTGAAGACCTCAGGAGCCACCCTAAAAGGGAGATATACATCTTACGCAAGAATCTTCATAGAAATGGATGTGTTGAGAGAACTCCCATAAGACATAAGTCTGGAATTAGGGATGAGGAATGGATCCCAAACAGAGATTATGAACAGATCCCCTTCAGATGTAGAAGATATCATGAACATGGCCATCTAATCAGAGATTTCTCTCTTAATAAAAAATAGGAAGCGAAAAACCCCAAACCACAGCATGATGAGGACGGGTTTATAAAACTGAACCCCAGAAGCAGAGAAAACAAAAATAAGAGAAGAAACCCAACAGGAAATAACCCGGAGACCCAAAATAAAATAGAAGGATGGGACAAAACCAACAAAGGGGCATAAAATGAAAAGGATTCAGCAAAAGCTCAATAAATCAGAGAACAAGCAATGAACAAGGCCACCGATTGGCCAAGTAACAAGAAGGAATAGGGGATTTGTGCATGGATGGATAAATCAGAGACAAAAACACCCCCATGAAAGAAGAAAAGGGAGATGTGGAAATGACCCCAAGCAAAGTAGGTATAGAAGATAATGATCTCAGAGACCTTGTGGAAAGGGACGGGATAGATCTCCCGAAAATACTAGAGCTATGGAAAAGACAGGGAGTAGACAATGTACCAACAGAGCAACTTGACCACATTCAATACCTGTTTCTCCTAAGGGAGGAAGCCAAATCTAGAGGCCTAAATCACACACACGGGGATATTGGACACCTAGGAGTAAAAGCCAGCGAGGGACAACCACAACTCTCACCCAAGAAGACGCGGAGGAAAAAAAGAAGGAAACAAAATAGCGTAGCCCTACAGGAGCTTGGAGCGCTACTGATAAACTTGGGTAAGATCAATAAAATCTTCCCCAAAGCCCCCCCACATGTTTAAATGAAGGTTATAACCTGGAATATAAGAGGCCTAAATAGTCCAAGAAAGCAAAGAATCCTTATGAATAGACTAAAGCAAGAACAATCATATCTCTGTTTTATACAAGAAACAAAATGCAATGCAGACAGAATGAAGGAATTTAGTAAACAACAATGGTGCAAGTACAATATGGTGGATATCGGAGGCCACCAAATGGCAAGAGGAATTCTCACCTTGTGGAACCCACAAGTACTAAGCCTAATCATAGCCGAAGCGGCCAGGCACACCCTTACAGTTTGCATGCAAATCATTGGGAACACATAGGTGATTCTATGCACTAATGTGTATGGGCCCCAGGTGTCAGAGGAAAAGAGAGGCATGATACAAAACTTAGAATACCTTAAAACCTAATCCAACAACCTATAATGGATCCTGGTAGGGGACTTCAACATCATCAAGTCACTTGCGAAGAAAAAAGGAGGTACAAGAATATTGGATAGGGATGCAGAAGAATTTTCAAAGTTTGTAGACACAGTGGAGATGGTAGACCTCAAAACTAATAATGGTCAGTTCACCTAGAACAATAAACGGATGAACCAGTATCAAGTAGCAACAAGACTCAACAAATTTCTAGTATCAGAGTTAGTCATTATGTAGGGGATAACCTTAGAATGCAACATCCTCCCTTGGGGGGGATCTAATCACTGGCCGATGCAACTGGAAGTAGGCTTCCAAACCACACCAAATAATAGACCCTTTAGATTTGAGAAATTCTGGATTGAACACCTGACTTTCAAGGAAATAATCAAATAGTGGTGGTGAGAGGAGCAAATAGAGCAAGGTACAAGGATGTTCAAACTCTATATGAAACTAAAGTATATCAAATATAAGCTCAAGGAGTGGAACGAGGAGACTTTTGGGAACATAAACCAAGAGAAAAAAAACATAGAGGAAAAAATGAAAAAACTCTAGGAAACCTGCATTTCGGAGGGCTATACGAAGGAAAGGAAAAAGGAAGAGATCCAGATGACCCAGGAATGGGAAGCTTGATGCCAGTAGGAAGAAACACTTTGGTGATAAAAGTACCGTATCAGATGGCTAAAGGAAGGAGAACGGAACACCAAGTTTTTTCATAGAACAACCATGTCCAGAAGAACCCATAACAAAATCCTGAAGATTAAGGACCAGGACGAAATAATGCGAGAGTCACATAAGGATATCGAAACTACTCTGGTAAACCACTTCCATGGGATAACCTAGGAACCCAATCAGGACAGAATGAAGGCTATACAAAGGATAATCCAACATATCCCCCTCCTGGTCACCGAGGAACAAAATAACAACTTGAACAGACCCATTAAGGAGGAGGAAATAGACCAATTACTTCAGGAAATGCCCAACGGTAAAGCCCCGGGTCTAGATAGCTTCACAGTGGATTTTTTCAAAGCCTGCTGGGAAATTGTCAAACATGACCTTTAAAGGGTAGTGGAAGACTATAGAAGGTCAACCTCCATTCTAAAAGCACTCAATGCTACAATGATTACACTAATCCCCAAAGACAATGAAGCCAAAACCCCAGATCAGTATAGACCTATAGAACTATGCAATGTGTTTTATAATATAATCTCCAAAGTTATAGAAAATATATTGAAACCCCTACTACTGACATTGGTCTCACAAGAACAAGCAAGCTTCATGGAAGGAAGACAGATAATGAACAATATTATTCATGCACATGAGATGATCCACACCTTGAAGCTTCAAAAGAGAGGGGGAATGATAATACAACTGGACCTAGAAAAATCTTATGACAAAATTAGTTGGCATTGTATGGTCAAGACCTTGGAAGCCTTTGGTTTCACCCAACATTGGATCAACTGGAAAGTCATCTTATTTTCCACAACAAGCTACTCACTGCTAATAAATGGAGCCCCTGCCAAACCCTTTTGGCCCACGAGAGGCATCAGACAAGGAGACCCGTTGTTCTCCTTCCTTTTCATTCTGATGATGGAAGGTCCTATTCAAAGCATTAAAAGCGCAACTGCAACAGGTGAAATAACAGGTAATAAACCTTTCAAAATTTTCCCTACTTCCACGCACCAACAGTTCATGGATGACACCTTACTCCATGGCATACCCACAATCAAGCAATAAAAATCCTACAAACGAATCCTAGAAGATTTTGGTGAAGCCTCGGGTGCAGAGATCAATCATGCCAAATCTATGATCTTGTTCTTAAATACCAACCCTACAATCCAAAGGAATTTATCCAACATTATGGGATTTGAATGCAAATCACTCCCAACTAAGTACTTGGGCATACCCCTGACAGACGCAATCCAAAGGAATTTATCCAACATTATGGGATTTGAATGCAAATCACTCCCAACTAAGTACTTGGGCATACCCCTGACAGACAAATCTTACAAAATGTCCACTTAGGAAGGAATAATCAACAAATTATAGGAGTGGGTAAAGAAATGGACTTACAGATCCCTCAACCTAGCTGAAAGACTTATTCTGACCAAGTCTGTTTTGAAATCAATTCCAACCTTTATGATGTCTGTTTTCCCAACCCCCAAGGGGATACTACAAAAAATAAGAACCATCCAAGGAGACTTCCTGTGGTGAGGAGTGGAAAGAAGGAAAAAATGGGCCCTGGTGGATTGGGAGAAGGTCTATAAACCAAAAAGAAAAGGAGGTCTAGGGCTACAAGACCCGCAAGTGACCAATGACACCTACGGGGCAAAACTCTGGTGGCATTGGGTCAAAGAAACTATTACACCATGGGAAAACCTATGGAAGACAAGTATGCCTTGGACATAAGTGATGAGGACAAAATCCTCTTCAGAGGAACCAGGGAAGGTTCATCCATCTGGAACCTATCCTGGTGCAACAAGGCCTGGATTCAAACATACAACTTTTGGGAAGTAAGGAATGGTAGAACAATTAGATTCTGGGAGGACGCATGGAAACAGGTACCCATAATGGAGAAACTAGAAAGAGAGGCACTCTAATAGGAGCTGATTTCACAAGGTAAAACTAGAGTCTACCATTACTAGAAACAATAAACAGATTGCAACAAATGGAGAATCTATAACACTCTCACCCCAGATAATAGAGCCCAAACCACAACAACAGTAAAAGAGGTGGAGGAGGAATTGGAGAGATGAAAAATTGTAGTCATGGAAGGAAATGACCAGCTGAGATGGGGACAAAAATACGGTGGGGAATTCAGTCTCAAAGAAGCTTGACACTATATAGAGGACCAAGACCAAGAAGACCTAACACAACAATGGGATAAGCTTTGGAACGGCCCCCATTGGCCAAAAATAAAAATTTTCCAATGGTTAATACTCCACAACCAAATTTTAACTTGGGAAAACCTAAGGAAAAGAGGATTCATAGGTCCTTCCAGATGTCACGTCTGTCAAGCTAAGGAAGAAACAACGAACCATCTCCTTGATGAATGCACCTACACAACATAAATCTGGGACTAGGCGGTGAGTATCTTCCAATAGTCAAATAGGATCAGAGGTAACATCTCTGCAACTATCAATATTTGGAAAGAGAACTACAATGAAAATGAAGAGGTGAACCTCTGTTGGACCCTCATCCCAGGAATGATCATATGGGAAATATGGAAGGAAAGGAATCGTTGCATATTTAGGAACCAAAGCTGGTCAAAAGGGAAGATCAAGGAAAGAATAATCTCCATGACAAAAGAAATGGTACAGAGCTACAACTGCCAGACAAGAAGAGTGCAACTCACAGAACAGGACTCTCGAATTCTAGAAGCCTTCCATTTGAAAGATGGACAAAACCCCAATCAGGTAAGATAGCCACCGCAACTCCAAGTAGGTGAGCGAAACTAGAAACTACCACCAGTAGGCTCCCTAAAGATGAATTTCGACGAGGCGTCGAAAGGTAACCTAGGACAAATATGAATGGGAGGAGTAATTAGGGACAATAAAGGAAATATCATTCAGATGTATGCTGGGAGTTTGGGAAACTCAACCAACAACGTCATGGAATTCAGAGCCATGGAGACTGGCCTCAAGATTCTAAGAAGGGAAGGGATGACAAATGTCATAGTGGAAGGAGACTCCACAATAGTTATCAACACAGTAAGGAGACTCCAAAATGGTACCAGAGTGGGAAAAATTCATAGGCACTGGCTCTTGGCACAGTCCCTGCAAAACATTCAGGAACACTTGTAGACAGGGATCATAGTGGAGTTGCGCTGGGTGCAGAGGTCAACAAATAGACTAGCAGACATAATCACTAATTAGGGGGTCAACAAGAAAGGACCAGAACTAGACATTGTCTAGAGTAACATCCCAAATGTTTAGTTCCTAACAGACTGCATCGAACTAGTGGAAAAAGACTGTGATGACAACCGAAGTATGGATGAACACATCGAGGATGGAGGCATAGAAATAACTGAAGGGCACAAAGGATATAGGCAAAATCTGATAGCCCACCACCTAAACATGAGTTAGAATGTAGATTTAGGTCACACAACACGAGGAGATACGATAACATGGTCCTGTCAATAGAAAGAAGTACAGGGGTTGTCCGTGGGAAAGAAAAAAAGTTAGTCAGCAGGAGGAAAAGGATGAAGGAAAAAATGGTTTCCAATGGTTGAGTATGGGTACACCTCACCCAAGTACAGATACGGGGAGTGGTAATGATTTTCGTACATAGTGCAGTTTAAAGGATTGGCGAAGAGATGACGACAGGGATCCCAAGAGAACACAGTCCAAAATAGTGAAAAAGGACCATAAGGTACGCCTTTATGAGCGGCCCATGATTGCTGAGATGAGCCTGTATCTAGGGAAATCCAATAAAATAAGAAACACCAGGAATAGCCATAGACTGGAGAGAAGAAATTACAGAGGTCGTCTTACATACCATGAAGGGATGAATAGGAACAGGAGAAGAACCCAAGACAAAACCCACCATAAGTAAGTTGAGATGGTAAGAATGAAGAAAACCCATAGTAAGAGAGGTCCCTAGGGAAAATAGCCCCTGAAAAGTTCCCATAGGATTACAAGGATGGAGCAAGTGGCTAGAGAAGCCAAGGGTACATTTCTCACACAGTTCAACCCAAAGGGAAAAGTGATCATCAATAGGTGGGAGAGAGAAATTAACACCACACACAAGGGAAAATCATGGACAGAGCTAATTAAAGAAGCAGACGGGATATGGCGCAACCACACTCCTCAGAGCATGACCGCTCTCATAGGATCTTCTTTCTCCACGGCCCAAAGAACTCAAATGTTCTTCTATTTCCCTATTGGGAAATATACACCCACAGATTCTCTCCTCCTACGCGATCCCCCCTTCCTTGATTTATCGGAGGATTGGAACTCGCGGCTTCATAAGTCCTCTGTTGGTCACTGGATTCTCAAATCCTCAAGCCCCGATGACTTTGGTTAATGCTGACTTCCTCTCACCTTATCGGGACTTCTTTCCTTATCGCGATTTCACAACTCGCGATGTCATGCCCTTTGAATTTCCGACTCCTGATACCCGATATGCCGAATCTCCGATGTGCACATATGAATTAACCTTTCCACACCCCGTCACTTTAATTGGAGTTTCGAAACTCGCGGGATCATGAATCCTAACGTCAAAGGATTTGGGACTTGCCTTTCCTCGATCCCCAATACTATGCCACCTGTCCTCCACTAACTTGACTGTGGCCCACACGACCCTTCCGTCGGGATATCGTGGATCACGATTCCAACATGCAAGAGTTTCTTACCTTTGGAAACCCCGATTCTCCGAACCCCGACTCCTCGGGATCTCTTGACATGTGTCCCACATGATGGATGGTTCTAAGCCTGTCAGGATATCGTGGATTGCGATATCGCAATTTTCATTGCAATCTCTTGGAGCTTCCACTCGCGAACCCCGATATGAGATGTCATGTGTAGATCTGATGGTCCCTATGACTCGGGATCGATGGCTCTTCCCCTCCTGAGCTTCAAACCCTTCCACACTTACACTGTAACTCCCTTGTTCCTCCATGAGATCCAACGGCCCACGAAACTTCATGAAATCTCCTCCAAATATTTCATCCGTCCGTTCTCACTTTGATGATTATGCAAAATGACAGAATGTCCCTCTTCGAGACTCGTTCCCCTATTCGCCAACCTGCGACGCTGCTCTCCGACTTTCCATGGCAGCTTCCCTGCACTTTCCCTTTTTTGAATTCGAAGGCCTATTCCTCCTGAGCTTTTCACCAACTTCAGTCTTCAGAAAGAAATCTTGCACGCACTCCTTGTGGCAAATATTCAACCACGCTTAAGTGTTGAAGACACTCGACTTTGCACACACCTGCAGCAATAGTCCTCCAATACCCTGCTCAGAATCACAACTCTGAGACTTAGCTTGGCCTGCACACTCCTTGCACAGCATTGTGCCTAGCTGCACTTTCGAGGAAATGAGAACAAAGGTTATCTCTAATTGAACCCTTCTGTCAACGCACTCCTTGCGGACAATTCGACTGCACTCCTTGCAGGAATCCTCTGGCTCAATTAGAGAAACAATTGAAACTCATTCACTCACCCTCTCAGACTTCAATCCAACCATGAAATCACATACACAACATGTAAAAAAAAATGTATAACCGGAAATAAACATTCATGAGCATATCATCAATACACAGAGAAATAACACAAACCATGAATTTGAATCAAAGCTTCTTCTATTAATTCAAATGCCTGTACATGGTGTTCTTCATACAATTCTTTGCATGCTATTCTACTTCTTCATCCAAAATAATGTTACAATGTACAAAGGAGGGTGTCTATATCCATTTTCCCTCTTGGACTCTAAAGATATCAAATCTAAAATTAAATTCCTATCTACTAGCATTAACTAAATTAAATGCCGACTATCTACTAAACGACGAGAGATATCCACTCAAGTTCCATTACAACATACAAAGGCACCTCTTCTTAAATGACTCATTTAAGATTCACACAACAATCCCAAAGTATTTTCAAAATTTGTGCTGGCTTGTCTAGTTGTCTTCAGCTTCCGCGCTGGCTTGCTTGATGAGTTGGCGATGCTCCTGCATCATACTCCTCAGCTTGAAAACTTTCATGGGCTCCTATCCATGAGCTCCTGCATGGTGTATCCATGCTTCTGTATCACTACTTCTCTTTCCCAGCTGACATCTTCCACTGGGTGGTTCTTCCATTTAACCAGATACTCAAAGTATTTCTTTCGTCTGGTCTTTATACCCACTCTGTTGTCTAGTATGCACTCCATTTGTGGCTTCTCTGCAACTGGCAATTGTTTCTATTTCAAGATTAATACGTAAGTGCATACACAAAACGATCTCCCTAGATCCACTTGGATCTAGAACAAAACAAGACAGAATAATACTCTTTCCCTAGATTTAGACTATTGAATAAACTAGGAGGCGAGAATCATGAATGTACCTTATGATCGCTTCCTTGGGTCTCTGTTGTACGCTTCGCTCCAATTCTCTTGTGCTGCCAAGACCAGGACATCTCAAACCAATTGAAGTGAAAACAACTCAATATATTCAACAATTAATCTATGCATATGATCAAGGAGTTATGTAATAAAGTGACATCAACTTTATGGGAAAGGGACATATTACTGTATTAAATTGATAGAAATAAAGACTTACAACCTAAGCCTTGATGTTGCAAACCTCCTTTCGATGGCTCCTAGCTCTGACACGCACACTTGCTCATGCATGAAGAAGATCAACCACTTTTGATAACCTTGCTGGTGTCTCTAGCTGATGTAGCATCAGTCCTTCATACAATCTTACACTAATTCTCCAATAAATCTCTTGCTAGTTTGTTGCTTAACCTTTTCCATAAGCATTCCCCTCAATTTATAAGAGAGAATGGATTAGTTACTTGGATAGGAATGATCCCAAGATATCAAGAAAGTCAGTACTTAGATAACCATTCGAATGCCATCTCATCCTTCTAGAATATTCCCTTCTAGAAGGCTCGAGAATCTATCTTTTTCCCTTCTTTAGAAGATGTTCGCACCCTAGAAGTTAGGTACAGTGTGAACCCTTCGCATCCTGTCTTAAAGTAGCCTGCGAGAATCATACATTCTCGCAGGAAAATATATAGGTAGCCTGCGAATCTCCCTTAAAAATATGATTTCTGGAAAGAGACAAAGGTAACTTTTCTCAGGAAAGTGTTCTAGTGAAGAGCCTGATTTCTCCATCATCATTACATCATCATGATGACCAAAATTATGGATAATAGAATGCCCCCCAAAGTCTAATATTGGAACCAGTGACAATTGATAGACTTTGTAAGCTACATGTGTGTGTCAAGAACCAAGAGCACATCTAATCGGAAACCTGCAAACATCCAAGCATCTGCAGAATATCATATATACCAATTCTGAGGTAGGCATTCCCATACTTAGATCATAGACTGATGACATCATAAACAAAGGTCATGGCCACCAATCATACACTGTGGATCCATTCCATCATAATATAGCATAGCCACCTGAATACACTGTGGATCTATGCGAAATTTTTTTCAATCAAGACGACATAGCCACAAAACATACACAGTGGATCTATGTGTCACAAATTATACATACTCCATCGCAACCTGTATCATAAAGATAATATCCAGGGTCTTCAATCTCATTGCCCAAAGTACGAATCTAACCATGTGATTACATGTGTTGAAGTTGAACATGGCATAAACCACTTGATTACCGGTCAATGATGCAACCGTTAACAAGTGAGAGGGAAATCACCATTGATGTCAATGACTCCCAAGGTACTATAGTACAACCCATCAAGTGTGAATAAATGAGTTGATGTCGAACATCCGACGGAATCTTTCAATCAGGGGTCAATAATGTAAACCCACTGTCGAAAGCGAGAAACTTGCCATTGAGGCATGCAAGCTTCAAGGTACTAAATAATTTCTAAGTCTTGATTCTGGATAATGTGCTGAAGTCGACGGAACAAAACTCGTCACAGGAGGGCCTTGATGTATCCCCCATCAATGACACGAAATGAGTAACAAAGTTTGAAGGTGAAACAGAGCACTTTGCAAATTGGACTGGACACAGGGAAGGCCGACATGGAGAGAATGGGTAACTGCAGATGGTCGAATCAATATAGGTTTCAGATGGACTTCTCTTGAATATATGAACGACACGACCAATGATTTGGCAGCATTGACTCAAAGATGACACATGGAAAGACCTTGTAATCAATCGAAAGAGAGACAGATGGATTTCCCAAACCAACTTCAAATGATGAATAGGGGGTGTCATGTTCAAGAGCGACGCTTACTGCCAATCAATACAAAGATGAAACATATCCCTTTAGCAAATTTTCCCCCACCATCTCTGGAAATTACCTCTTTATTTTTATGCAATCTTGAAGAGGATCACATATGCTTGTTGATATAAGCTCATCCTTCGGACGAGTCCCTCGGAGTATGTTTAATGAACCCTAAGAAGGAGTGGTTCGGTCCCATCATGGGTCTATCAATGTTTGTTTAACGAGTCCAGAGATAGTAAACTCGAAGGTTTTTCAAGATTATAGAGTTTGGAAAAACACTTAAAAGAGAACTCTCTCAGTTCCTTTTTCATACAGTAGTCCAACGAGACCGAAAAAGGGTTAAACTATCGCTCGAAAGACGCATACTTCAAATACTTTATTGAGCATGAAAATAGCAAGGTCGCTCAACAATCTTTTCCTGTTTAGAGAGTCTGAAAAGAGCTTAAAGAAAACTCCAAGGTGGTTCCTTTTTCATATAACCACGGTGAGCCCAAAAAAGCGATAAAACTATGCTCAATCACGTTCTTATGTTTTTCATGAGCGCAAGAACGGACAAAAATACGCTCAAGGTTTTATGTAAAAACCATAAAAAACAATCAGAATCACACCATAATGAAGAAAAATCTATCCATAATCATCCATGTTTCACACCTGCAAGTCATTACACTCATTTCCACATTAGTAATTAGGTTTAAATAATAAATAAACATAAAAAACCCAAAATTGACATAGTAAAAAGTAATTAAAATAAGTAAATAACTAAATTTACCATATCATTTCATATTTTTACCATTGAGTTCCCAAAACCCTCATTTTACCCTCTGAATTCGGTGATGATTTCCGGGAGCTACGAGTGATCATTTGACGAGTCGTCAGCAACATCTTGGTAAGTTCTTCATTCATGATCTTTTCATGGTTTAAAAATTTGATTTCATTGGTTAAAAATTCTGTTTTAAGTTAGTTTTTTGAACCATATATGCGTGGAGGCATTCTCGTAGGTGGCCCATACAATACTTGCGAGAATGAATCGTTCTCGCAGGTGGGCCTTAAGCTGCCTGCGAGAAGTTTGCACTATGAATAATATGGCACCTGCGAGCAGCGCATAACTCAATTTTTTTTGAAAAGTTTAGCCAATAGAAAAGATTCATTTCATGAATAAGATCATTAATCATCTTTGTATGTTTCTTATGCAAGTAAATAGCCACAAACATGGTGCTCGAATTGCGAGAACGAGAACATGAGGAGGATAACGCAAATGCCGAGAATCATCCTCCCACCATAGCTTCATTAAGAGATTGTGGTCTCTTAAAATACTTCTGTATCCCGGGCATGAGAGCCCAAGTCCGATTATTGGAGTATCTAGTCTGAATGTGGGATCCGGACCAGCAAGTTTTCATTGTAGGAGCTCACACATTAGCTATTGACATCGAGGACATATATTTCTTGACCGGATTATCCAGGCGTGGGTCCTATGTCAGTCTGACCGGCAACAGAGAAGGTGGGTTAAAAATGAGTGAATATTGCAACCAATACTGCGTACCTGAGGCCGAAAGAAAAAAAGGGAAAGTGACAATCTGGGGAGTAAATGACTTGACTCTCCGCACTATTCTCTTCACGATTGCTCGGATGGATGGAAGTGTCACTCCCCATATGGCATTGCAGAGCTATTTCCAGTATTCCATCGAGTGTACTGAGCCTCGAGTATTTAACTGGGCTGATGCAGTATTACGCAGTATCAAAAGACAACTGACCAAGTGCAGGCGGGGAGAACTGAAACAATTTGGATATGGATCTTTGTTAGTGTCCTTCTTCCTAGAGAGGGTTTCTGTATTTCATCTACAGGTTGAGTGGAACTTTTTGGGTCCTAGGGATCCGAGGATATTACGATGGTGTCGGCTCATGGCTCGACACGTGGCAGGACCAATCGTCAAATATGACGATATTTTCTTTGACTGGTTGCAAAACCAGATGCTGATGGTCGATGACTATGCATATGCCGGGTTGGATTTCTGAGGAGATCTGAATCTAGCACTACCTAAAGATGCTCAGTGGGGAGACCTAGGTAAGAAGTACAAAAATTTTCTCTTTTTAAAATGTTTTTGAATTTTCATCATATTTAAATGTTTTTGTTTTATAGATTTATCCGAAGACTAACACAAAAAATTTGTTGATAACACAGATGTTGGACCGTATAGACCTCCTGGTACCTCTCCTATCCAGCAACGAGGAGAAGCAGCAGCAGTATTACCACAGTATGACGAAGATTACCAGGTGGTGAAACATAACTTAGAAGGCCTAACAACAGACATTCCAGATATGACTCTGGAAGAGGTTCCATGACGCGATCAGTGTCACACTGTAGGGGTTTCTGCAGCTATGGGTCGACTGCTCCACAGAGTAGCTAGGGAAGTATTTTGTTACTGTGAACTTCATCCATGACATCACTTGGTAGAAGTTATAAGCTTCAATTTTTGATATTTTGGTCTTCAGACAAACTTTTTGTAAAAACAAACTCTTTTGATCATTATATATATATATATAGACGACTTCTACCGGTTTACTTTACATTGTGTGAATTTAAATGTGTTTGATTTATAAATGGTTCAAATGTCTGTCCAATACATAATTAGCCAATGCATCTGTTAATGTATTAAGACACCTAGGAATATGTTGATATTCAATGTGATCAAAATATCATTCCAAGAGGTGAATTTGCAAATACACTCGTAATAAAGTAGGACTTTGAATAGAGTAGACATTACTTAGCTGTAGTACCACAAGCTGCGAGTCGAGTCACACAACCAAATGATGAATGCCAAGTGAAATAGCATCAACCAATAGTTCAATAATGACGCTATACTCGACAATGTTGTTGGTTGCATGCCCAAGACATACACCTTGTAAAGATATAAGTTCGTTGGTTGGGGCATATATTGCCCATGCAGCGGAAGCTAGGTTCCGAGTACTACGGCTAGCACCATCAGCGAAGCCAATATAAGGTAGCGAATACTCCGACATCTGGCAATTAAACACAACATCACGTAAGGGAAGAGACCAGATAACGTCAAAAGCAAACTAAAGTAACACACACAAAGTATGATACATAAAATACAAGTATTTGTGCACAAATGACTTATGCATAATACTTCTTCAAGTACAACCCATTCCTAGGTTCACTCAAAGGTATACCATCATAATCAACCAGCTCGTACGCTCCCTTTTCCAACACTCTACAAACAATGTAAGGACCACGCCACATTGGTTCGAATTTCCCAGCTCCTAAGACATCTTTATCATGTTCATACAGAAGAACAAGATCACCTTCAGAGAAAAAATGAGGCTTGACATGCTTGTCATACTGTGCCTTGACGCGTTTCTTTTGGGATTCTATTACTAAAGCGACATCACGTCGGGTCTCATCTAATCGAATTAGATACAACAAACTTTCCTCTTCAGCAGAAGTATTGGGTAAGAGTTCTACAACTATCTTCAAAGAAGGTATCTCACATTCTATTGGTAGAATGGCTTCCATGCCATAGACTAATCGAAAGGGCGTAAACCACGTAGCGGATTTAACAGATGTCCGATATGCCCACAATGCCGAAAACAACATCGTGTGCCAACTAGCTTTATGAATTCCTATCATCCATCGAATCATAGTTATAAGAACCTTATTGATTCCTTCGACTTGGCCATTAGCTTGCGGATAATAGGGTGTTGAGCTATCATGATGAAGTCCCAACTTTTCCGTAAGTTCAGACATCCTAAAATTCCTAAAATGATTATCGTGATCGGTAACGATAGCCCGAGGAACACCAAAACAAGCTATGACATGGTTGAAAATAAATAATGTTGCAGTCTTTCCAGTATTATCGAATGTTGGCATCGCCTCGACCCACTTTGTAAAGTAATCAACAACTACAATGATGTAACCATGCCCCTCGACCGAGTGAGGGTAAAATGTCATGAAATCAATGCCCCATTTTGAAAAAGGACCAACTGAGACCACGGGATGAAGGGGAGTAGGATGCGACCGAATTTTTTTATTGTAGGTTTGGCAGGCATGGCACTTCTGAACAACAGTAATGCAGTTATTGAACAAGGAAGGCCAAAAATATCCTGCACGTAATATCTTTTGGGAAGTAGCATACCCAGACATATGACCACCACATGCTCCAGAATGGCAGTCATTCAAATCTTTCTCAGCTTCGTCAAAAGTCAAACAACGTCGAAAAATAGAATCAATTCCTCGATGGTAAAGAGTATCTCCAAGAATAATGTACTGACGGGCTTGATAACGAATGCAACATCATTCGGTGCTAGACAAAGCAGGCCAGAAAGTTTGGGTTTGGAGATATATAATGATATCTCCAAACCATAAATCGTCTGTGCTTATAAGGAAAAGAGATTCATCAGGCAATGAATCTACTGCTACATTTTTCGTGGCTGAGTGAGGAAAATCACATATCAATTCAGTGAAAACTAAGGATTTCGTAGATGTGGCACGATCGAACTCCAAGTCAAACTCCTAGAGTATGATAATCCATTTGGAGTACTTGCCCCCTAGAAATTGACGAGTCAAAATGTGTTGCATAGGGTTTCAATGCAAAATTACGGTAGTTTTCCTTGAAAGGATATAATGCCGAAAGCGTTGAATAGCTTGAACGGCAGCCAAAGCCAGTTTTTCAACATGTTGATACTTGATTTCAGTGGATGTGAGACTTCTACTCAATTAATAAACAACATGTTCGTCATGTGCATCATCCTCTTGAACGAGAACCATGCCAATAGTATACTCGGAGGCAGCAAGATAAAGAAAGTAATCATGACTATAATCAGGAGGGAAAAGAAGTGGAGCTTTCGTGAGGGACAAATTCAAAGCCTCAAAAGCATTGTTGGCCATGGTATCCCATACAAACTTAGAACCTTTCTTTAGTAGCCTTGTAAAACCGTGAGTAATCTTGGCGTAATTAGGGATGAAACGACGAAGAAAGTTTGCTTTCCCCTACAAACTTTGCAACTGGCGCATCGAAGAAGGAGGAGGGAGATTAAGAATCGCCTCAACCTTAATAGGATCTACCCAGATCCCTTGATGTGAAACAATGAAACCTAGAAGACAACCGAACTCTACGCAAAAGACACATTTATGAGGATTTAAACGAATGCGATAGAACCGACAACGAATGAAAATTGCTCGGAGATGAGTGGGGTGATCGACTCGGCGTAAAGAATGAGCTGGAAAATCATCCAAATAAGGTTGAACGATATGCTTTATATCGTGAAACGCATAAGACATAGCACGTTGAAACATTGCACCTGCGTTCTTAAGACCGAAGGGAAGTTTCCTATAGGAAAAAGTACCTCAAGGACAAATAAAATAAGTTTTATGTTGATCCTCAGGAGCGATGTTAATTTGATTATAGCCAGAGAATCCATCCATGAGAGAAAAAATTTCACTACCAACACAGTCATCGACGATCTGGTCGACGAAAGGGGTTGGAAAGTTATCCTTTGGACAGGCTTTGTTAATATCCCGATAATCAACGCAAACACGTATACTACCACCTTTCTTATCAATCAGTATAGGGTTGGAAACCCATTCTGTCAGAGCCACGGGATAAATAAAACTGGCTTTGAGAAGTTTTTCAACTTCGAGTTTGATAGCTGCCGCTTTACGTGGATGGACCGGACGAAGGCACTGCCAGACTAGTTTATCTCTGAGGTATGTCTTAATTTCATGTACAACAATAGCAGGCTCGATACCTGGCATCTCTTCGTAGCTCCATGCGAAGATGTCATGAAATTCTTTAAAAAGAGATGTATAAGTGACAATTTCTTTTGGAGAACACGAAGCTCCAATGTGAACATTTTCAACTATCCCAGGTTTAACTGATATATCAATGGGAATCGTGGGAGAAATATTACTGAGGTTCCCTTCAGCAAACACATCATGTGTAGATCTGGGAAAGGTCGATATGACAACAACGGTCGACGGAGTCGAAATCCGTTGGTAATTATCGAGAGTCTGTTGTTCTAGAAACAGTATGGAACGATGATGTTCATCGTCCCAAGGGGTGTCCTCCATGACGGACATGATCATCTCGTCAGTGGGAAAGATGACATGGAAAGGATCGGGAGACAAATCATCAAGAGAGGATGTAGAAAGGGTTTCCGACTGAATGGATTGATAAGTAGACTCAATCGGACTTAATGGCATGACGTCGTCGAAACGAGTATAATCTCCTGGATCAGGGACTATCCAAGGTTCAAAAGACACAGGAAGCTCATGAAGTACAACGGAGATCATATTAATAGAATCAAATAACGAGTGTGGAATATCGGGTGGAGGTGATATGGGGAAAGTGCCCATTAACGAAGAGTCCTTTAAAAGGTCGACACCGACATTCTCGTAACCCGGTGGGGTTTTAGCGATAAACGACACATTGCCAGTACGAGTATCAGAATTAAAGAAGGCAAGTTGATCAACTGTAACAACTTTTCCCTGATGAGGAAATCTCACAACACGGAAAAGCGTTGACACAACAACACGCATAGAATCTATCCATCTATGACCAAGTAGAAGATTATAATCCAAGGGAGCATCAAAAAATTCCACTTCAACTTGGACTGTTTTACCTTCTAGAGTAACATGCAATGATGGAAGAACACCATAAGTCTTAAAACCAGGGCCATTGAAGGCTTTCAAAGTATTTTGTGATTCATTTAAAGGAGGAGAGATGATGGATTTCCAACAAGTGAAAGACATTACACATGTAGAGGCACCCTCATTGATTACAGTTCGACAAATATTATTGTCGGCGACAACAACTTGTATATGAAACGCAAGTTGAGGGGGAAACCTTGGAATATGATATTCCAAGTCAAAGACCTTTAAATTTGTATCTGTAGGATCAATTCCACCTATTTCTTTCAACAGAGCCCTTCGTTGTGCAGGACAAGACTGAAGGACTTCAAGGGCAGACATCGTTGAAGGTGCTTGGGCCATATCTTCGACAATGCTATAGTTCTGGACCACACGAGCATGAGGATTGAAGGCCGATTTCTTAACGACACCTTTTGGGGGTGGTCGTAGAACTGTATCAAGGCTCGGTCGTTCGAGATGAAGAGGATCGTTCGTAGGCGGAGTCGGTGGAGAGGGTTGAACCAGAGTAGGAGGTAAATCGTCAACCTTCTCCTTAGATGGGGTATAGTCTTTGGCTCTAGTCATGAGTGCAACATTATTTTTCGTAGAATCAACGGTACACATCAAAACATATGATGTCATAGAAGTAGAAGGTTGGTCATGAATGACCAATGAGGCCTGTTGCTGAGACGGGAAGGGTTGGGACAAGACTGCTAGCGTAGATGGTTTCAACGTTCCTTGAAGGAACTTAGTAACTTTGGCACGTCGAGGAAAATACTTCGTGTAGTGATCGTCACCACAGATAAGGAAAGGGTAGCATGGCTTGCACTTATCCTGATCTTCAACAGGAGGGGTTTTATTTTTCTCATTTTGATTATTATTTTTACTCTCCTTATTCTTACCTCTTCCTTTCTTTGATTTATTTTTACCGGTTGGTGTAGATTGAACAACGTTCACCTCGAAAGTTTTACCAGTGGAAGAGGAAGGAGACGGAGCATTTTGAACATTAGAGGATGTAGACTTAGGGGTTGTATTTGAAACAAAATGTGAGTGGACATGAGCAGTACCAATCACACCATCAGCTGCATGCGAGGCAGCTAGAGCAGTTGAAGTGCTATAAGTACCAGGACGAGGTAGTTTAGGTAGTAAATCGTAAAGTGTTCCCATTTGCGAATAAACGAGATCAAGATATTGAGCACGACTTATAGCCTGCTCCTCTGTAACAACACCACCCATGGCAATGTCTTTACCAATTTCGTTCATGAAGGATTCCGTAAACCATTTTGCCAATAACTGATCCAGGAGTTCAAGTTTAATAAGGCGTCTTCTCCTCTGCCACTCATGAATATGATCTGATATATGAGTGCCTTTGGTTTGCTTAAAGGAAGTTAAGATCTCAGTCCCAGTATCGTAATGGATCGATAATTGGTAATGTGTAAGAAAGGCCATAGCTAGGGTGTTGAAATCATAGAAGAAACCTCGTGGCAATTCAATATACCACTTCGCAGCTGAACCGGTAAGGGTTCGTTGAAAAAGACGTAGACGAATGGAGTCATCCATCAACGATTTGGATGAACACCATAAATGAAAAGTCATGACATGATTATTTGGGTCCTCTCCCGCCTTGCCATCGAATTTCGGAATATCCGATGGAAGCTTAGCAGGAATAGCAGGCCATTGGGGAGAGTGACGAATAGGATCATTGAGAATCCTAGACAAATCTGGAAAATCCAAGGTAGCAAGAAAAGGTAACTGTCGGTTTACTTGTGGGTACTGGTGACTTTGGGGTGGAAGCCCTGTCGGAAAACTAGTAGGACCATATGCAGTCTGTCCGTAGAGGGAAGACCCTGGCTGAGTCGATGGTGGTTGGATAAGATAGTAGCCCCAAGGATTGTAACCTTGAGTTTGAGTAGGAACCTGGGGTTGAGTAGTTTGACCCTGACCCCAAATAGGATTAGGTACACTTGGATAAGGTTGGCCAATAGTAGGGGTTGGTTGTTTCCCCCCATCATTTTGAGGAAAGTTTTGTAGAAGCTGATTCCAATATTGGGCCAATTCAAGAGGTATATTTTGTCCAAAAGGTGAGGTTGGTCCCCCTATCATAGGTATAGTTCCACCTGGAAGTTGTGTGCCAACCGTAGGTTGCATAGTAACTGTATTATGTTCAGAAAGAGGAAAAGGAACCATACCACCCTGTCCACCAACAGGAATCTACGGGTTTGGTGCAATAGTCGGGATAGTGCCGCTAGGATTAGGATTACCAGAAGGAAATTGAGGGAGTGTCGGAATAAAACCAGGAATAGGATGCCCAGGAAAGGGAGGAACACCTGGAGAACCAGTTGGGGTTTGCGGAGGTGTTGGATTAGGAGCATTCAACAAATCATTCAAAGCATGGTAACCGGGTGGCAATGTCGGGATGACATCAGGTATTCTCTGGGTATTGATAGGAGCAAGAGTAGCTGCAGTAATCTCGGTTTGGACACTCATAGTATTAGCGAGATGGGCCATCTCAGGAGGGAGAACAAAGAGATAAGTGGTAGTCTCTGGTGTAGTTTCTGTCTCAGAAGACACTAGAGGGTTGATTTTGTAGACAGTGGGTGACTCAGTACCGAAAAGGACTCGTCGAAAATCACCCGACCAAAAAGGATCTTGGCCTACTACACCGGGAGAAGGCCCAATGGTTGATTCAGAAGATGTAACAATGGCTTCGTCAGAAGAATTTAATAGCACAATAGGTCGTTCACCACGGCGAATGCGATAGTCTTCTCTAGTATTAGTGATTTGAAAATATTCTAGAGAATCAGTTTGGTCTACCTGTGGAGGTGGTGTCATGACAACTGGAACGTCACTTGTTTCCCCGTGTGGTGGAGTAACCACCGGGACTTCAGTTTGATGGGGATAACCCTCAGGTGTACCGGTAGGCGAGGGTTGAGTATTGTCCATATGTTCCGGAGATAAACCTTGCATTCTACGTGAACTTCGTGGGGGATCAATTGTAAACAAATGACAAGCTCCGCAAAGAAATTCCTATGTTCAACTTCGAGAAACAAAGAGCATGCGCTAGTAAATAAAATCTAGGAAGCAATCACCAAGCAAACAATACCTTCTAATTTCGAAGCCACTAGTTGGTGATGAAATCCAACATCGCAACAACGAGACGAGAAGGGGTAGGGCTAGGGTGGAAAAGTTACGCTGATGACCTTCTTAACGAACTTACACCCTGGTGCAAGCTCCCACACATAATCATCGGTATACCCTCCAAGGAGCCTAAGTGAGTTTGGCCAACGTCAATTCTAGGTACCGTGAAGACTTTCCCCTCCACATTCACCTTGGGTAAGAACCTAGAGAGACAGGCCACTAAGGTCACCACAAACAACAGTAAATCCTGGGGGAACAGTCGTCAGTCCGATCCACACGCAAGGGCAAGGTATCTAGCCTGAAATCAACTCAAAAGGCTTCCACTCATCATTGTGGGTATACCTTCGAGTGATCCCCGTAATACATGCAATCTCTACACTGATGTCAACAAAGTAGGGTTAGTAACTCTGCCAACACCAATGCGACCTAGTACTGACCCTTGTGTTAGAAGGGCTTCCCAGGACAGTATGTTGCAAATGGAATTTAACACTCCCTAACTCAAGATGCTATTGTGTGTTTTGAGATTTTGGAGAGTGTATCTCTCTTCCTACTCCAAAGCACTAGCCTAGCTAAATTTTGGTGTATAAGAGCCCTAGAAAAGATTTACTAGATAAATTTTAAGATTATGCAATGTTTTTAAAAGCTGTTGTTTACTCAAAGGTCACGGAAGTGAAACTCGTGTTGTATGACTCTGACCCAAAAATGCAAGGATAATAATGAAATATAACACTTTTCATTCAATGAATCCTATTTCTGGGAGAGAGAGAAGTTTCCAAATCAACCCTGTATTACAATGCAATGCACAATTTCCTTTCAAATGTAAATTCAAACAATCATTCATAAAGGACTATTCTCTATGCATCTTTTTCAAATACTTCAATAAACTCTAAAATTTGATTTTTCAATGTTTTCTAAAAGACAAAAAACAAATTTTTTTTGAAAGAAAAGATTATTGTTCACTTTCCAAAAAGAATTCTCACTATATCATTGAGAAAGCATAAAAATCAAATCATAAAGAAACAATCAATAACAACCCAATCAACTCTTTCAATGAAAGGAAAAACAAAAAGCAAACCAAATAGTCTTCTCAATGCAAACAAAAATGTTCTTTGAAACCAACAAGCAAATGAGAAAAACCAAACACTTAACTCTCAACCAATCATTGGTTCTCAACCAACCAGACACACTCAGCTCTTGAAGTCAGAGAGAATGAATTTGCCAATAAGAGTCAATAAATGAAAGCCAAGCGACAAAGGGCAAGAAAAACCTTGAAACCCTAAAACTGTCCAAGCATACAAACTAAAGCAAGAAACATATCAATCAAAAGCCCAAGAAGCCAATAAGATGTATTTCAACTGATCTGGGCAGTCAAAAAGATAAAAACTCAATTTCAAAAATTTTGAAACGACTGTTCGCAGGCAAGGAATGTAACACAGTGCGAGAAGCTATGATTCTCGCAGGCAACCTTTGATCAAGGTGCGAACACCTCGCACTGAACCCTATGACCAGGGTGTGAACCTGACCAATTCTCATAGGCTGTAGTTAAACACAGAGCGAGAACTCCTGAATATGACAAAAAAATTGAAAATGAAAGAAAAATTGACAAAGGCTTCTAGACCCAGAAGGTCTCTCAGGATATCCTGAGGACTCAGAGACTGACAAGACAAGAGAAAAATGAAACTGGAGCAAATGGCCACAGAAAATACAAAAATCCACCAAAAAATGGGTTTAGTCCCTAGTGGAGTCGCCAATTTTGTTTCAGGATTAATCTGTAAGTGCAGACACAAACTGATCTCCCTAGATCCACCTGGATCTAGAACAAAACAGGACAGAATAATACTCTTTCCCTAGATTTAGACTATTGAATGAACTAGGAGGTGAGAATCATGAATGTACCTTATGATCGCTTCCTTGGGTCTCTGTTGTACCAGCTTCGCTCCAATGCTCTTGTGCTGCCAAGACCAGGACAACTCAAACAAATTGAAGTGAAAACAACTCAATATATTCAACAGTTAATCTATACATATGATCAAGGAGTTATGTAATAAAGTGACATCAGATTTATGGGAAAGGGACATATTACTGTATTAAATTGATAGAAAGAAAGACTTACAACCTGAGCCTTGATGTTTCAAACCTCCTTTCGATGGCTCCTAGCTCTGACACACACACTTTCTCATGCATGAAGAAGATCAACCACTTTTGATAACCTTGCTGGTGTCTCTAGTTGTTGTAGCATCAGTCCTTCATACAATCTTACACTAATTCTCCAATAAATCTCTTGCTAGTTTGTTTCTTAACCTTTTCCATGAGCATTCTCCTCAATTTATAAGAGAGAATGGATTAGTTACTTGGATAGGAATGATCCCAAGATATTAGGAAAGCTAATACTTAGATAACCATTTGAATGCCATCTCATCCTTCTAGAAGATTCCCTTCTAGAAGGCTCAAGAATCTATCTTTTTCCCTTCTTTAGAAGATGTTCGCACCCTAGTAGTTAGGTACAGTGCGAACCCCTCGCATCCTGCCTTAAAGCAGCCTGCGAGAATCATACATTCTCACAGGCAAATATATAGGTAGCCTGCAAACCTCCCTTAAAAATATGATTTCTGGAAAGAGACAAAGGTAACTTTTCTCAAGAAAGTGTTCTAATGAAGAGCCTGATTTCTCCATCATAATTACATCATCATGACGACCAAAATTATGGATAACAGTTTCATCCACTAGATCACTGGTTCCTCAGTTCCAGTTTCTACTTCTCTAGCCCTATATGGGTATAAATTTGCGATATTTAATATCGGAGATATGCCAATGCCATCCGACAACTCAATCTCATAAGCATTTTCTCTGAATTTCTTTAGGACTCTACATGGCCCAATTTTCTTCATTTTCAATTTGTTGTATGTTCCCCTTGGGAACCTTTCCTTCCTTAAGTGTGCCAGAACTAGATCACTAACTTCAAACTGAAGTTGTCTCTGATGCTAATCTGCTCTGTGCTTATACTCCTGATTTGAATCTATCAGTCGTTGCTTCACTTGGTCATGAAGTTCCTTCATCGCTTCAGCGAAAGTCTCTGTACTAGCACTGCTAGTCGCAATATGCTCTAAATCCCTCAATTCATACACTCCTCTCGGCTGCATCCCATATACAACCTGAAATGGACTTCGGCCTGTACTCCTGTTCACTTAGTCGTTGTATGCGAATTCTTCCTGTGGTAAGATATTATCCCAACTGTTGTGGTGCTCTGTCACCAAGCTTCTCAGCAAGTCTCCCAGACTCATGTTGACCACTTCTGTCTGTCCATCCATCTGCGGATGATAAGCAGAACTAAATGCCAAGTTATTTCCTAGATTCTTCCATAGCGTCCTCCAAAAATGCCCGATGAATTTAGTGTCTCTATCCGAAACTATGCTTTTCGGCAATCCATGAAGTCGAATGACCTCCTTGAAAAACATATTTGCGATATGAGTTGCATCACTGGTTTTCTGGCATGGGATGAAATGTTCCATTTTAGAAAACTTGTCCACCACTACAAATATGGAATCAACACCTCTTTGTGTCCTCGACAAACCCAATACAAAATCCATGCTTATCGCCTCCCATGGCCTCTCTAGTATGGGTAATGGTTGATAAAACCCTGCATTCTTCTTTCTTCCCTTCGAATGCTGGAAAATTCTACATCTGTCAACGAACCTCTTGACATCTGCATGCATCCCTGACCAAAAATATGACTCATTTAGCTTCGCGAATGTTTTTTCATGGCCAAAATGTCCCACTAATCCACCACTGTGCTTCTCCTTCAATAGGTGCTCCCTCATGGAGCAATTTGGAATACACAATTGATTGCCTCTGAACAACAATCCTTCTTGGATCATATAATCCATCCAAGGACTCCGATCTCTGAGAACTGGATTCTCAGCTGCTTCATATGCCTCTGCAAAATCTGCATCTCCTGCGTACATGTCCCTGAGATTTTCAAAACCTAATGTTTTGACTTAGAATTCCTGCAGCAACAAACACTTCCTGCTCAAAGCATCAGCCACTTTGTTAGCAGTACCTAAAATATGCTTAATCACAAATGTGAAATTCTGCATATACTCTACCCATTTTGCATGTTTCTGATTCAACTTCTCCTGTTGACTCACAAACTGTAATGCATGATTATCATTGTACAATACAAATTCTTTCAGGATCAAGTAATGCCTCCACTTCTTCAGTGCCTATATGATAGCATAAAATTCTTTATCATACATGGAGTATTTTAGTTTCGCCTCATCCATCTTCTCGCTGAAATATGCAACTGGTCTGTCTTCCTGACTCAAGACCGCTCCTATAGCAAACCTACTTGCATCACATTTCACCTGAAATATCTTCTGGAAATCCAGCAACACCAACACTGGTTGCTCCGTAATCTTCCACTTCAACAGATTGAAGCTCTTCTCAACCTCTGATGTCCAGTGAAAAGACTTATTCTGCTTCTTCACTATATCCATAATCGTTGCGCTAATTCCACTAAAATTCCTAATGAATTTCTGGTAGAAACTAGCTAACCCATGAAAACTTCTCACCTGAAATATATTTCTTGATGATGGCCAATTCTTAGTCACTTCTACCTTATCCGGATCCATCCTCAATTCATTCTCCGAAATAAAAAAACCCAAGTATATGATCTCTGTCTTCATAAATGAGGACTTCTTCATACTAATCAATAACTTCTCCTACTATAGCTTCCTCATCACTATAGCTAAATGCTTCAGGTGTTCAGCCTCTGCTTTACTGTAAATTAGTATATCATCCAAATACACAGAGAAAAAATTTCTGATGAATTCCCTCATGACTTCATTCATCAACCTCATAAAGGTACTTGGTGCATTCATCAAACCAAATGGCATGAATAGCCATTCATACAGTCCTTCGTTGGTTTTGAAGGTTGTCTTCCACTCATCGCCTTCTCTCATGCGAATCTGATGATATCCACTTTTCAAATATATCTTCGAAAAATACTTTGCCCCACTCAAGCAATCCATTAAATCGTCCATTCTCGGTAGTGGAAATCTGTACCTGATGGTTATTTTGTTGATCGCTCTTGAATCGATACACATTCTCCATCCTCCATCCTTTTTCGGACTGAGTACTATTGGAACAACACATGGACTCAAGCTTTCCCTAACTAATCCTTTATCCAATAACTCCTGGACCTGCCTCTTGACCTCCTCATTCTCTCACGGTGTCAACCTGTACGTGGCTTTGTTCGACAAACTGGCTCCGGGTATGAGGTAAATATGATGACTCACACTCCTCATTGGTGGAAACGAACGGGGTAATTCATCCACTATGATGTCAATGAACTCTCCCAGTAGTTCCTGAACTTCTTTTGGCAAATCATCCACTCGTGTGCTAGTCAGAACGATCCTCGATTTTCTGACCACAAAGAATTGTGGATCTTCCTTCTTCTTAACCTCTATAAGAAGTTCCTTCCCACTCATGAGAAGTACTGTGTTGCTTACTTTCGGTTTCACCTCCTTATCTTTTATCGGAAGCAACCTGTGTGTCCTCCCATCCTTCTCCAGGGTATATGTGTTCATTCTCCCATCATGAATCACATTTTTGTCATATTTCCATGGTCTACCCAGTAATAAGTGACAAACATCCATGGGAATGAGATCACAAAGTACTTTATCATTATACTCCCTTATCTTGAATTCAACTAAACACTATTTAGTGACACTCACTTGATGTCCCTTCTGTAGCCATGAAACTTTGTATGGACTCGGGTGATCATTTGTCTCTAGTTATATCTTCTCCACCATCTCAGTTGAAACGAGATTATCTGTGCTACCAATGTCTACAATGACCTTGCACACCCTGTCCTTGGTCTTGCAAGCTGTTCTGAACAGTCTAGTCCTTTGAGCTGAGTCCTCCACCTCCTTTCCGGGTTTTAAGAGAACTTTACGCATCATCAACGACCTTCTGCCTTCTGTGTATTTGGCCTCAACATCCTACTTCTGCGCTTTGGTGATGTGAACTTCTCCAATATCCTTCTTTTTCTCTAGACACTCGTAAGACTTGTGCCCATTCTTTCCACATGTAAAGCACGTGATTACTCCACCTCTTCCTCTTCCTCTACCTCTGGTATGAGGAAAAGTATTGTTGTCAGCATAATCTCCTCTCTGTTCATTATGCTGTCCTTTATGCTCAATGTATGGTCCTCTCTGTGAGGTTCCACCTCTCTCAACTTTACCCTGAGGCTTCTTCCATTCCTCCTTGGGCTTCTGAGTTCTTTCCTGGGAAACTGCTTTACCTCTGGGATGGCTTCTGCCTCGGCCCCTCTGTCCTTGCTTTTGGCTCAGCTTCTCCTCAGCTTTCAGAGCCATCTGATAAGAATCCTCTACCTTCCTAATGGTAACCATGCTTAATTCATCCTGAATGTCGTATCTTAGACCATTCATATATCTAACAACCTTCTCATCATCACTCTCCCAATGACCTGTTCTGATGTTCAGTCTATAGAATTCCTTAGTGTATTCTTTCACTGTCATCAGCTTCTGTCTCAGGTTCTGCATCCTCCTAAACATAGTAATTTGATAGTCTCTTGGGATGAGCTTCACTTTCATCTTTGCGATCATTCGATCCCAACTCTTGATCTTCTGCTTGCCCTTGCAGCGTCTGTCATCTTGTAGATCATCCCACCACAATGTTGCATGTCCTTTCAAGCGTGTAATAACATGCTTGACTTTATTGTCCTCTTCGACCTCTTCATAGTCAAAGTAGGTATCAAGAGCTCGGATCCAATCCAAAAATTCTTCTGCATCCAGATTTCCCTCATAAACTGGAATGTCCATTTTCGCCTTTGCACCCATCCTGGCAATAGCTTTTATTAGATGTTTATTTGCTGCATCTTTGGCTACAACTTCCTCCTCGTGTTCATCTTCAACTTCGCTCTCGAAATCACTTAGATCCCCTGCACTAGCTGTGCATCATTGTGTTGTCTCCATATCCTCGAGTTGCTCGGAGATCTCTCATCTGTCTCTCCATTTATAGATTTCCTACTGGCCTGCCTCTTCTCCGCACCTCCCTATCTTATGGATCAGGTGATTGCCTTTCTCTTCTAGGAAGCATGGTGAAATTTCTCCTTCTTTCTCTGCTACAGAAAGCAAAGAAGTATTCCCGCTCTGATACCACAACTGGCGCAACCGCACTCCTCGGAGCATGACCGCTCTCACAGGATCTTCTTTCTCCATGGCCCGAAGAACTCAAATGTTCTTCTATTTCCCTATCAAGAAATATACACCCACAGATTCTCTCCTCATGTGCGATCCCCCCTTCCTTGATTTATTGGAGGATCGGAACTCGCGGCTTCGCAAGTCCTCTGTTGGTCACTGGTTTCTCAAATCCCCGAGACCTGATGACTTTGGTCAATGCTGACTTCCTCTCACCTGATCGGGACTTCTGTCCTTATCGCGATTTCACAACTCGCGATGTCATGCCCTTTGAATTTTCGACTCCCGATACCCGATACGCCGAATATTCGATGCACACATATGAATTAACCTTTCCACACCCCGTCACTTCAATTGGAGTTTCGAAACTCGTGGGATCGCGAATCCTAACGTCAAAGGATTCGAGACTTGCCTTTCCCCGATCCCCGATACTATGCCACCTGTCCTCCACTAACTTGACTGTGGCCCACATAACCCTTCTGTCAGGATATCGCGGATCCCGATTCCAACATGCAAGAGTTTCTTACCTTTGGAAACCCCAATTCTCCGAACCCTGACTCCTCGGGATATCTTGACACATGTCCCACACGATGGATGGTTCTAAGCCTGTCGGGATATCATGGATCGCGATATCGCAATTTTCGTTGCAATCTCTTGGAGCTTCCACTCGTGAACCCTTTTATGTGATGTCACGTGTAGATCTGATGGTCCCTATGACTCGAGATCGACGGCTCTGCCCCTCCTGAGCTTCGAACCCTTACACACTTACACTATAACTCCCTTGTGCCTCCATGAGATCCAACGGCCCATGGAACTTCATGAAATCTCCTCCAAAGATATCATTCGTCCGTTCTCACTTTGATGATTCTGCAAAATGACAGAATGTCCCTCTTCGAGACTCGTTCCCCTGTTCACCAACCTGCGACCTTGCTCTCCAACTTTCCACAGCATCTTCCCTGCACTTTCCCTTTTGTGAATTCAAAGGCCTATTCCTCCTGAGATTTTCACCAACTCCAGTCTTCAGAAAGAAATATTTCACACACTCCTTGCGGTAAATCTTCAACCACGCTTAAGTGTTGAAGACACTCGACTCTGCACACACCTGTAGCAGCAGTCTTCCAATACCCTACTCAGAATCACAACTCTGAGACTTAGCTTGGTCTGCGCACTCCTTGCACGGCACTGTGCCTAACTACACTTTCGAGGAAATGAGAACAAAGGTTATCTCTAATTGAACCCTTCTGTCAACGCACTTCTTGCGGACAATTCGACTGCACTCCTTGCAGGAATCCTCTGGCTCAATTAGAGAAACAATTGAAACTCGTTCACTCACCCTCTTAGACTTCAATCCAACCATGAAATCACATACACAACATGTAAAAGCAAATGTATGACTGGAAATAAACATTCATGAGCATATCATCAATACACAAAGAAATAACACAAACCATGAATTTGAATCAAATCTTCTTCTATTAATTCAAATGCCTGTACATGGTGTTCTTCATACAGTTCTCTGCATGCTCTTCTGCTTCTTGATCCAGAGTAATCTTACAATGTACAAAGGAGGGTTTCTATATCCATTTCCCCTCTTGGACTCTAAAGCTATCAAATCTAAAATTAAATTGCTATCTACCAGCATTAACTAAATTAAATGTCGACTATCTACTAAAGGATGAGAGATATCCGCTCAAGGTCCATTACAACATACAAAGGTGCCTCTTCTTAAATGACTCATTTAAGATCCGCGCAACAATCCCAAAGTATTTTCAAAATTTGTGCTGGCTTGTCTAGCTGTCTTCAGCTTCTGCGTTGGCTCGCTTGATGAGTTGGCGATGCTCCTGCATTAGGATAAGGGACCTAGGGGCTATGTAGCCTAGAAAAAACCTCTACCACAAAATAGTAGAGGAGGCCTGATGAACAAAACTGTTGATAGGAAAGATGATCGTTGACTGGAAGGAGACCAGCAGGGAGACTATCAGGGACCACAAGAAGGTTCTCACATAAATTCTGAGTTGCCTCAACAACCTAGAGGCCAGTGAAAAAAGAATAGCTGAGGACCAAAGGAGCCAAAAGGAAAAAATGGAACGAATGCTAGGCCAATTCCACCTTTACCTATGCTATGTCCACCACATGAAAATCACTCCAGTAGACCAGAGTGGAACACCAGCTTGTATCAGGAAGATGTGCACGGTGGAGAAGAGGAAGGAGAATGAGGAAAGAAAGGATGGCGATGCAAGACATCCCATCATCCTAGACTAGCACAGGTTTAGCCCCAGGTCAAGTTATTTTCAGTATAGGAGCTACCCTTGGTTTCTTTTTTGTTATGTTTTATTCTTTCAAAATGGTTTATGGAGGGCTGGGTCAGTTTCCCTTGGTGCCGACCCAACCCTCCCCCTGCTATCTCAGACAACGCAACTCTGGGATCCCTGATATGGTTTCCTTTTTGGCAGATCAAGGGATTCCCCTTGTATTTTTTGTATCATAACTTCTTACAGTAATACATGATTTCACACTCACTTAGAAGAAAAAAACATTTCAAAATATAAATTAAAATATATGTAACCATGGATAAATTAATCAACAATTGAGTGAGAAGTTCATATCTACTTCCCTCCTCAGTTTTATATTTGGTCCCTTTGATGATTTTTTCATGGACATACCCAATGGTAATGTTGTGTTATTGAATTTTGGGTTGATGACAATATGTTAGCATTAAAAATAAAAAATATGTGACAAATGGTGAGGAATCTCCTAAAAATTATAACTGGGAATTTGTATATCTCGACAATATATTTCCAATGGTATAAGTAATGCATGAAATGGGTATTGGAGTCCAATGTTATGAAAAAAATTTGAAATGTATTTTTATGAGACCCATCACTGTATTGGAGGTTGTAAGTTATTTTTCTGCTGGTGAATCAACACTAGAAGAAGGATCAACTTTGGTATGTTAGCATGGAAAGAAGGATTGAGATTTCATATGTTAGTTCTTGAAGAAATATTGAGCTTTGGTATGTCGACGTCGAAAGAAAGTTTGAGCTCTGATGTATCGATGTCGGAAGAAAGATCAAGCTCCAACGTCTAAAGGAAGGAAAAAAAAAAAATTAAAAAAAGTAAGTTTTGGACCCCTTTTCCATATCAATGAATATGATATTATTCCATAGACACTAGGAATATCAGTGAGAAATGGGTGATATCCTTCACTGTATAGGTGAGAAAGAGATTTCTTTCGCTAACACTCAGAATATTGGTGGTTTAGAGGGATGATGAATTTCCTAAGTAAAAGAAAGAAACAAAAGATTTCAATCTTGAAAAAATAAATTCTAAGTTTTTCTAGATGATAAAGGGTTTGAAAAAGTAGGAGGGTCCCTATGATGGTTGTTTGACGAACCTCCCCATTGCAATGTTGTGTTATTGAATTCTTAGGCCAATGAAAGTACACCAGTATGAAAACTTGAAAATATAGGATGAAAAATGAGTAATATCCTAAAACCTATAACTTGGAACTTGTAGAGGTAAATGATACCTTTCAAACAATATAAGGAGTGCATGAAACATGTTCCCGAGTCAAAAGTTATGGCCAAAATATGAAAGACAATTTTACGTGACCCACAGGTGTATCAACGCTCGAAAAGCATTCATGCGTCGATGTATCTGTGGTGGAAGTATATTTGGTAGTCAACATATCGATGATAGTAATAATATTGTCTCTACTGTATCGACAAAAGAAAAAATATTTCCTTCGGTGAAGGAAGACAATTGAAAAATTTATAAGTGTTTTTTCTTTTTTCAATGGCGAGAAACAACAATAGCCCGGGTTCAAAATTCCATAACTTTCTCATATGATGTTCGATTGAGATGCCATTTTTTATGACATGGAGAGCACAGGAAAAATATTCTAGTGATAATTAAAACTTCATTAAAGCATTTAAGTAGATTGATGTTCAATGAAGGTCATTTTTAATGAGGCTTGCTTGGCAGAAAATCCTTGGTGATCGTTTTAACACTTCCAGACCTCGTATTTTGATTTCATTAGTGGCATTGGAATAATAATATCACAAAACATACAACTATATTGTTTTAGAAGTGACAAATAACTTGTTTTAGGAGTGGAATCCCCACTTTGACCAGTACCTGAAATTGTGAGAAAAGGGATTTTTTAATGAAAGTTTGAATGATGTTTTTATTACTTCTTTTCCTAAATTTATTTCTGTCAATTCTCATGGAATATATATTATGTAGGGTCTTAATATAAATTGTGAGGCATGAGGATGTGAGTGTCTCACCAATACATTGTGTGTTGGTGAAGATAGAATAATCTCACCAATACACTCTGTATCAACGAAGATAGAAGAATCTTGTCAATACACCATATATCAGAAAAAATAGAAGAATCTTGTTGATACACTGTGTATCGGTGAGAAATAGAAGAATATCATTGATACACTGTGTATTGACGAAGATAGAAAAATCTTGTTGATACATTGTATATCAGCGAGAAAAAAAGATACTGTGTTGATATATATCAACAGTCATAAGTAGATGGGTCTTCGACATGTCGATGCAAAAAATAGGATCGACCTCCATTGAATCAATGCTAGAAAGGAGATGGAATTCCACTATATCGATGCCAAAAAGGAGATTGACCTCTACTAGATTGGGACACAAAGGCAATCTTCTTATGATAAGTGTTGGGATGGTTTTCTCATATGGATGGAGATGCAAGTATTCCATCAATACAGAGTGTATCAGTGGTGGATATGTATTTTCCTATGTAGTATCAGAAGGTGAAGTCTATCTTCCACCAATAGAGTGTGTATTGACAGTCCAAGGAAAGTTGGGTTTTTCCAAGAGAAGAACTTGGGGAAGGCTAGGGAAAGAGAGAAAAAGTGTTAAACTTGCCAGCGAAGAATCCAAATGACACGAAGCTTGAAAAATAAAAGGAGGTTCCCTTTTTCAAGAACTAAGATAATAAATTTAGAGTTAAAGTTCTTAGAAAAGAGGGAAGGTGTTGATGTTGTCACAACAATTGGTGACACATATCTTTAATCACTATCATGAACTACTTCAAGGAGACCTATTGAAAAAAGGAAGTAAATCATGAATGTAATTATTTCCAATAGCTTAAAAAAGTTCATGCATTCCAACACAACAAGTAGTTTTGCAACCTCTTGAAAATACTAATCCATGTGAAAGACTATACGTGTAGCATTTTGTTTGAACGTGATTTGACGCTAGGGTGGAAGATAACTACATTTCACATATTTTTTGAATATTTTCATCTCATATTTGTATCCTTGTACTTAAATAAGTAAGGATTGAAAATAACTTCCTTTGTTATCCATCATATTTCTTTTCTCTATCTTGTGATATCCTAGGGTTCCAAAATATGTGCTCACATTCTAAATACCACCAATTTATGAAACTTATTCTACAACTAACATTCTCATCTCACCACATATCCGAATCAAGTTTACAGTATCAACTGGGAACTTGTACCTACATGGAAAAACCATTCAAGATATAATATTTATTTCAACCAAAAATTTTCATAAATGAAAAGGCTTGAAACAATCATGTGCAGAGAATTTAAAAGTAGAATCCCAAAAACAAGTTTGCGAATAAAGTTCCCAAGTGACATGTCTCATGATCATGTCAAATTTTATGAATTCATTTGTTTTCCTTGATCTATGTCCTTCTCTTTAGGTGAGAAAAACCTTCAACGGTTGAGGTCTACATACATGTGAAAAACAAATAACATCAATAAAACTAGTGATCACTGTTGCAGATTTCTTTATTATCCATTTTCAAACAAAAATGTTTAATTAGTTAGCAAATATGACTAAAATCAATGTTGACTAAGATTATTTCCTCCCGAAAAAACATGTTTGTAGATATCTAAAAACATAACTGGAATTGAATCTTCTATACAGGCTGGCATGAAACACTCAACTAAAAGATATTTCTTCGATTAAATGAGGAACCATGCATGTTGGGACACATTAATTCAAATATTGAAACTTCCTGGTTTCCTTTTGCTGAGATCCAAGTAGAAAGGTGGAGTAATCAACCTTGAATTGTTTTCTATGAGTATAAGTTCTCTTTCAAGTAGTAGGTATCTCTCATTGTGATTATCAATAGGTCTCCTTGAAGTAGTTATTTTTTAGAACAATTTCTTGTTGATCAATATTTTAGAGGATCCAAACCATAGGATATTTTTAGGATGTCATTGTTCTTGAATATAAATTGTGTTCCTCAACCGAGTATGTTCATTAAATAAAGGTTGTTTTTAGTACATATTCACTTGTTATCTCTTTGAAATCAAGTTATAGATCATGTATGGTAGGATTTGAACATGTTCAATCTATGAAATCGGGATAAGTATCAACATAACATGCATGCACATGAATATTATAGAGAAAAGATACTTGTAGCACTTTCCTTTTGGAATTCCCCTAAGTATGGAACTGTAGACCAACATGTGACACTAATGCAATTGAATGTGCTACCTGTTGTATGTTTCATGATTTGTGTACGGTTGAGTTTTGAAATAGTATTGTTGACGATCGTTCTCAACATCCTTCATAATTTTAAATATTTGTAGACCAGTGTCTTTTTCATTGGGAAATGGAGTCAAAATTATGATTAATCAATGAATAAGGTTTACTAGGAGGAAGAAGGAAATGAAAATCTATGAGTTATCATGTACACAAATAAGCAAGGTGGAGTATGATACTCTAACTAGTCTAATGGAGGTAAAGCAATGAACATACACAATTAACATTAGATTTTTTTGATTATGCATCAAGAAATCATATAGTCAATACCTTAAGAATTTTACTCTACTTAGATGTCAATAAATATAAAGGACAAGCCATTCAGTGCTTCAAAAATGTATTTCTTTGCTTGGACTCTAATGAGTTTTCTGCTCCAATCTTTCTCGAAATGTAAATTACTATAAAGAAGGTATTTGTTCAACATCTTAGGATCATACTCTTCTAGTTTACTGTTGTAAAACTATCAATGTTAAAGTGAATGATACCGAAGTGAATAAATATTCCAATTGAATATTATCAAATTATTTTGCACATGGTTTCCTCATGAAGATGAATGTAAACCAAAGTTAAGTCAAGCCTTGAGTTAAACAACAAAATGAAAGGAATCAATGAAAAGAAGAAAGTTCTCATGCAAAAAAATAAACTAAGACTAAAATAAGCCATCCTTAATTGAAAAATAAACTAATAATAATTGATGGATTTTACTCAAGAAACCAAGATAAGACAAAATTTATTCTACATAAGAATAAATGGAAGCAAAAATTTAAACTATGCAGGGACAAAGGAAGTAAAAATAACTATGGTACTCCTATTCCTAATCTATCCTACACTAGTTGAAAAGGGACTATGTGAAATCATAGTGCCAATGAAACCATTCAAGCAACTCCAAACATGCAACCACATGTTCATCAAAAGTTAATAACATAGATTGGAGTAGTAAGCGACTAAAAATAAGAAGAATTCAATAAAATAAATCTCTACCCAGCATGTGAAATTTGGTAGCATTATTATTCATGGGAAATGTAGACATGTAGGATCCCTCCAACCAAGCTTAAATTCCATCATAAAACTTACAATGACAACCATAGTATTATTGGACGGAATTCAAAAATGAGTGGCATACCTGAGGAGACCCATAAATGAAATTTGCTTGTCATGTCCCTTGTGGAAGAGTCTCAATATGGGTGATATCATTTACTCCAGAGGTCAAGGAAATATAATGAGAACCTGACGTAAGAATTGGTTGAAACTGAAGTGCCTCATTATCCAGTCAAATCTCCCTGGACCCACATTTTACATAACTCACATGATGAGAGGAGAAATGATATCTTCTAGTTTAAGGGAAATGTTGAGCAAACTATGAATGCAATCCTTCTCCTATAAAATCATCAAAATCATTTTAGGAGTGTTGGAGTATTGAGACATAATCCAAAGATGAGTGGTGCATCTACCCATGAATATTGACATGTTAATCTTGAGCATATTTAGGTGACAATGTTTCTTGGATCAACTCAATATTTCTTGTGTCTTTTATGGGCATGGGGTATTTATTTGATATGATTTCCACATGGGAATTTGATAACTTTTTTTGTTATGCATGCCTTTTATTTTATATCATTAACATCTATGCATTGAGATCATAAATTTTGTATTGTACAAGATCATTGGATGATACATTGATGCTCACATTCAATTATAGAACCAAAAAATAGTCATTGAAAACATGGTTATCGTGATCAAATTGTGATTCAACATGTTTCGAAAATATAAAATGCAAAGGAATTTCAACATTGTGCCTCATGGATGGACTATCATTAAGAATGAGTCTTTGATCAATCAAATCTTGGAAATCTTCTTGTTTCTTTTTACCATTCAATGTTTCATTGTAATAAAGGTGTGAAGATTCTACTAAATGATAAGTTGGTGAATGATCATGTGAGATAAAATTATCAAATAGATATGTATAAAGAGAAATGATATTTGTGGATTATGAAAATGATGGGATTTCCTCAATGAGATATTTGTTACATACCAAAGCATATTCATGATTCTCAAAAGGAGAGACACTAGATTGTTCCCACTCTGGGTCTAAGGGTTTCAAGATGTCTGGTGAATATTCCCCCATAGTTGTGACAGAGTGATAATTAGAGATCATGTACTCCCAATATTTCATTGTTCAATCATTATTTTCGATGAAGCATATAGTGGTTACTTTTCCCAGTGCCAAATTATCATTCAAATCTACAACAACTTGGTTAATTGATTCTTCATTCAATATATATTTGACATCATCTATTGAAACATTTTCCTCATATTTCTATTCAAAATAGATTGCAGAGTATCAGATGTCTGAGGATAGGATTGAATGGTTTGTAGGTTTGAAAGTATTTCTTTGGGATAAGAGGCAACTAAATATTCATTGTGTAGATCTGAATCTTATGAATTTGAGATAGTTTGATTATTTATATTTTACCCTTCATAAACATATATGAGATATGAAAACCAATCCAATATTTCTTGGTATGAGGGTTTGTCACTTTTAGGAAATCTACAATGAATTTGTATGACTCTTTTAAAGAAATCATCCACGGGTTCATTTTTTATCCTACATATTTCTTCAAGTTCATTAAAGAGTCAATCATAATAATAATCTATATGAGTAGTAATAAATACTTCGATGAATTATTTACAACTATGTATCGATTTCACTGGTAATTTCCTAAACTAGGATTTAATCCATCCTTCTAATGTGAGGATAAATAATAATAAAATTCCACTGTTCCGAACAATTTTAAGATTCTGTTGTGCAATGTTGAACTAATTGAGATTCATGAATGCAAAGAAGTTCCCTTCACCATCAAATTTTGAGTTTGAAAAGAGATTAATTGTCTCAACTAAGATTACCCTAGAGTATATTATAATACTAAAAGGATCATTCAATATAGAGATATAAAGAGGATCCATGGGATGGTTAAAATAATTTAATGAAATGACTCCACAAGGGCAGGGTTTTCATTCCTCCCTCCTTCTAGAACCAATTCTATTGACATGGAAAAAAATCCCTTTATCAAAAAAATGGGTTACCCCCAATGAGAAGTCCTAATTAGACCTATCACCATTTGGAATAGGGATCCCATCTAGATTCTGGTCCTGCAACCATTTCTGGTTTGGGGTTTACTGGTGGTAGAACAATCCACCGATGATGGTTTCTAAGCTCAAGAATTAAATGCAACTAATTTAAGATGCATGTGTTCATATTGAAAAGGTAACTATAAAAAAAACATAGAATCATACATGCTCCTATTAATGTCCGGGGAAATAGTTCACACAAAGAAGAGACAAGAATATGAATAAATAACTACAAATACATAATAGTATATCATTTAAAAAATCATTAACAATCCTATGTCCATGAATTCAAAAAACTATTCCTTGAAGAGAAGAAATAAGAAAGCAACAAAAAAACATAAGAATAATACATAATATGAAGTGCATTCTTACACAACACAAGTGCTGAGTAAAATGCAACATAATAGCCCACAACATGTGCAATACAAGAATCAAAGTTCTCCAAAAAATAGCTTGGCCAAACATGCTTCTCCTCATTAAATTTTTTAGTAGTAATAGATGAAAGCTCCAAGAGACAAAATCCCTAACTTTAAATGCAATCCCCTTATTTATTGAGATTCACCTTAACTCTTGGCCTTCCTCCTTATCAACTCTTGATCTTCCCTTAGAAGATTTTTTTCCTTATCCTCTAAGGAATGATGAATGAATAAAGTTAGTAAAAATTTCCATGATTTAATATATCAGACATTATATGTATTTACATTTTGAATTTTTTCTTTTAGTTATGGGGGGACATCATGGATTTTTTCCCTATTTCACCTCATAAAATGTAATGAATAATATGAACATTGGGGGTATCTCCTTCCTCTATGCCTAAGCGCTTACACACCATGAGGATTGTAATTCATCTTATCATTTGGGCTTGATTGTATTTTGTTGATGGATATTCCTATGGTGGTGTATCATCCTTTGTTGTAGATCACATTTTCCAATATGTTGTTGTGTACCAATGAATTATCTTTGTATTGATGTATAGCCATGTTGAAATCCTTACACTGGAACATAGGTATATGTTATCTAGTGATTTATTTGTTGTAAACCAAATTAGCAGCTCACAAAACAACATACACTTTCTGGAATATTCAACTCAAATAAAGATAGTGGTAGAAATACTAGAAACCAAAATATCATGCACAGTACACAGATATATTATTCCCATAAAACTTTATGTGTGAAATCTAGTTTTCAAGACTTAGCGAGGTGCTAAACTGATGTGGAGGAGTGAAAACCTAGAGGACATGGCCAAGTATAGTAGGAGGAGGCTAAATATAGTGGTAGCTTGGTGTTGATGGGACTTGATAGGTCACAGATCTTAGTGCTACAGATCAATGGTTGGGGATCTTTTTGGGGAGAGGAGTTGCGCGAAAGATAATTCCAAAAAGAGGGCCGAAAAGTAAACCATGGTTTTGGGTCGGGACCATGTGGCACCACTAGTTTCATTTCAGAGTGAAAAGAGAGTTTCCCCAAATCACTTCCTCGTGCCCTCGAAATTAGGAAAGTATATAAAAGGGGCGCTCGTTTTTTATTTTATTATTTTTCAAATATTGGAACATTGAAAGTTGGCACGACCACTGCATTCAAACTGAAGCTCAACAGTATGCCAAGATCACACCTTTTCCACTCATTTATAGGTATTTTTCATCACCACCATGGACCCTATCATAATGTTAGTATCAGAGCAAGACCTCATGTCAAACAAAGAAGCCCTAATTGACCAAGATTCAGATGTTTTCGACACTGAAATCACCATTTCTCCCATCTTCATTTCTAGAGATAATATGTCTGATAATGTAGGGAAGCATATACCCTTCCTTGAAGTAGTCCAAACCACTATAGTCCCTTACGTTTTCGAGGTCATGTTCCCCTTCCCCGAATTCATAGGTTGGTGCACAGAGCAGTATTCACATGAAGAAAATGTTGTCGTTAATAAACAATGGTCCGAGGTTCTTTGTAGGGTAGAGAGTCTATTAATTCGAGGTGCCCTCGAAATACCAAAGTCCTTCTCTGTAGTGTCTGAACCATTCGAGGAATAAAATATGATTATGGTTTACAAGCAGTGTCCATCAGAAGTCAAAGACCTATTCTTACAAACAATTTTCAAACCATAGCATCTTTCCGAGAGTTTGTCCCTACCAATGAGTGTTAGTGTCATGGTTATTGAATTCCAATGGGTATGTTCCCTACTGAGTCAAATTTTAGGTCTAGATAATGACAAGCATGTGGTTGAGGTCATGTTGGGTTTTTTGTTAGCATTTTTTCAGTCAGAGTCTAGTCCGTCAGTCAGTGTCAACTTCGATCAATTCATAGCTGATAACATCCACAAAAAACTAGTGAATTTCCAGTCACTAAGACATTTCATATATTACACATACTTGTTGAATATTTTCATGGAAACAAATAAGAGAGAGTTCCCTGAAGAAACATTCATATCGATTGAATGTAAAAGGATCACATTTCTCATTTTCATCAACAAGGTCATGTCCAGGGTTTACAACTTGATTTTCAACACCAACCTACCAAGAGTCCTAGATGAGATGAGAAGCTATTTACAACCAAATCTAGAAAACAAAGTGGGGGAATGGGTATTGTTCATGCATTCAAGAGTGATATAGGTTTATGGTTTTCATGAATCCCCCTATCTTTTGCCTATTTTTATGACACCCAGATTCTTTTCCCTTGAGTTCATCAAGCAAAGAATCATATCCGAGACAAAGTATTTCCTAAAATTTCACAAGGCCTCCAACCTCAAATTTCCTTTCATCATTGGACCCTTCATTATCAATACTAGATCATGCTTATCTCGGGTCCAAGCAAATATCAAAGAGTTTGGTTTTTCACAGCTACAGGGAAGAAGATATGACCCACATTAGATCATATCCAAGAGAATACCGATGAACAAACATGCCCCTTATGAGCATGAACATGTTCAGGGTTTTGACAAATTGGAAAATCTAGATGTCTGTGTTGATATGGAAGTAATATTGCAACCAAATCAAACACAAAAAGTGGAGGCAACTCTTCAATAGACTCAAACACAAAAAAATCCTTAGAAGTTGATAGTTAAAGTTCCCCAAATAAGTGTTTACAACAAAAGAAGCAGTTTGGAAGCCATGGGTACCAAGGATAACCATAATTCCCCTAAGAAGAAGAAGATCACACAATCCCAACAGATAGTGGATCTAGAGGAGGAAGAGACTAAAGAACAAGTGAATATGTATATGGTGGAGAGTGGCACCAACACTGTAGAGGTTGGGAAACGAAGCAAGCTCCAAAGTGAAGGAAGCTCAAGAAATTTCAACAAAAAAAATCATATCTTTGATAAGGCATCTGGAGCAGCTTATCAATCTAAACAAGATTTGGAAAAAAAATATGTTGAGAAAGGAAAATTAGATATGAGTGAAATGAGGGAGTTAATCCTTGAAGTAAAAAATATTTATTATCACAAGTCTTCTCTGTTCACAGTAAGAGATATAGAGAAGAGGAAATTTAATATAGTAGTTGAAAATGAAGACAAAGCATTTGAGATCAAGCTAAAATATGAAAACATCAGTGCTCCAGACAAAGTGAAATTCCAAAGGAATACCAGTGATATGATGTATTCAGATTACTTTTTCCTAAGCCTGAAGAATACAAAGTTGTCAACTTATGCAATAAAGTTGGAAGGGTAGTTAAGGAAAGAAAAGGCATCCAACAGATCTTGGAAAATTCAGGTCAAGAGACTAGAGTCTGAGGGACCTCAGGGAGTGAAATCCTCATTGGATGAAAAGGACAAGCTGATTCAAAGCTTGAAGAAGAAACTGAAAATGTCTGCCACATAGGACCCATAAATAACAAAGTTGGTTGCTCTAGAATGAGAAAAGGAAACATTTCGACAAGAGGCATTGAACTAAAAGGCCAAGATATTACAACTAGAGAAAGAAAAGGTGAATTGGTCATAGGGAAAAACATAACTACTGAACATGGATGTAGTTGTACCTTATACTGCAGAAGCTAGGCCAAACACTGAAGGAATTGTCCAAGATATGTCACAAGTTAGCCTGAAGGTGGGATAAATCAAAGGGTTAAAGGGAGACATAGAGAAATTAAAGAAATAAATGAAAACAAAATATGAAAGGATGGCTCAACTTCAAAAGGAGAATCAATCTTTGCAGGAGAGTGTAGACAAGCTAAAAATAAGATTGAGAGGCAAAGGATTGTTGCAGGGAGACAAACACATCATCTAGGACTCTATTGTTGTTGAAGCTGCCAAGTTCAGAATGTACTTAAACTTCATCAATGATAAAGATAGCATGGCCATCACATCTAGAAGTAGGTGCATTGTTGTAAGTGAGATATTAGAAAATAAACCATTAGAGTGGGCCCAAAATGCCATAAACCTACTAAATTCCATCCCTACTATAGAACTTCAGACCATTGGGGTCAAATATAGAACTACATTGATCATCTGGTCTAGGAGGGTTATTTCCAAGCATAACCTACTAAAATCAATCCAAACTAAGGCTACATAGATGGAGCAAAGTGTACAGGAATTCAAGGATCTGTTTGGAGAGTTGTTCATCATAGGCATCCCACCATTTTGGGATGGAAAAGGAAAATTGTATGATCAGGAGGAATACAACTCTCGCCTCGCTTAATGTAGAATGGATCACTCCAAGTTTGAAAACCTAGAGGAAAACTTGAAAGGAGCAACCTTGGTTGAACATTTGATTATAGATTTTGAGATTTTAAATCAGTTCAAAATAATGAAGATTGGACTACCAGTCATGACATATTATTATTGCATTGACTTGGAGATCCTAATCAAAGAAATGATGGACTATGATATCCCTTCTGACTTGTAATGGAAGGAGATAGCGCGGATGGGTAAAACAAAGTGAATTTTTCCAGGAACTAGCAGATAATGTCCATGTGTCACCGAATATGGAAGATCAGACAAAAGACCAAAATAGAACAAGTGAAAAAAGAAGAAGCTGAAGCATCAGAGGAATCGACAGTTGGATCATAAACCATTTTTCTGTTAATCATTGTAATCAGTTCCCATACCGAAACAATTGTAATCAGTTTTAGAAGCTGAATCGTTTCAGTTAAGCTATTGTAATCGGTTTCTAACTGAAGGAACTCAAATTATATAAGTATTAGGAGTTCCAAGTATTAATGTTGGCAAAGTGCAAGGGGACATTTTTTAGTTGTTCAAAACTCAATTGTAATCTTCTATAGATGAATTGAATACATATGCAGAAGCCTTTGAAGTCTCTATGAAAATATTCTAATGGTGGTGATATGAGTTTTGTCTTCTCTCCTTGTATGTGTTTCTCGTGTGTTGTAATGTCATTTACACTGTCTTCTGTTTAAATTGGATAGTCTAAAGGCCCATAATTCATCTTGTGATTCTCTTGGCTTAAGAAATTTAAAATGTGTTAACTTATTCCTAACTAATTCAGAATTCATTTAATTAATGCTCTGATGAAGTTACTTGTTTTCTTTTTCTTCTTACACTCCGCAAACTACAATTTATAACTCAGATTCATCACCTCACTTAGCCTTTATCCTATGGATATTTCTAATGGCTGGTCAATGTTTTCATTCATTTTCATAATTTTGACTCCATAGCCCTAAGTGTCCCTCCCCTTCCTTGCCAACAAATTTATAAAAAAACCCCAAAATAACAAACCTAGTCATTGATTGACAAAGAAACACCAAGTGACATGAGAGAGCCCTATTTGAGATGAGAAGGCTAGTACCCAGATCTAAAGTTGGTTTGTAGGTTATCTCTGTCATTTTTTTATCAGCTGAACAAATTTACAGAGTGCTAACACCATCAACTAAGATTATCATTCAAATAACTTCAAATATTACAAGGGCTCTCGTACCTGGGAAAATGGCCCATAGAGAAATTTAGAAAACTATAGAAAGTACCTTCAAACCTTAGAAACTCATGGTTTGTTGTATGACCCTGTATTTTCACATTTCTCGAGATGTATGTGCATTTAATTAAGAAAACCTATGTATACATGCCTATATTTATTGAAACTTGCATACATGCACTCAAATAATATAAAAACAATTGGATGGTAGGACCCTATTGTTGTGGCTCCAATATACTGAAACCCACTTGCGATTGTCTTTGCTTCGTCTTCTCCCTAACCTGATCTCTATATGGAAGTCCTTCTCCACATATATAATATCTCCTTGAGTCACAATCCTTCATGATCTAATCTCCTGAGAAAAGGTCCTTTTTTTCTCTGTATTAATGTATCATGTGTCTTCTCCTTCACCCTATAATTTCTTTTATAAGATTGAGTTATGACCTAACCCTAATCTCCAAAGTGATTGATAGTTGAGATTACTTCTCACCTCACTTGAGATCAATAGCTATGATTTATTTCACTAATGCTAATTAAATAATTTATTTAAATAAAATTCAACTCACTAATAAAAGAACTTTAATTTAATAATTCCTTTAATTAAAGTAATGTCGCAAGGTGGAGGGATTTGGATGACCTCCACACATATAGACACTCAGAATTGTGTTGAAACACCTATTCGATGATACAAACATCAACACTCCCTCTTAGCGAGGAAAGTATTTTGCACCACTCCAAGTTTTTATGTGAAGAAAACAAACTCCCTTTAACAAAGGGTTTGGTTAGAATATCTACAACCTTCTCATATGTGGAAATATATTTAATCTTCACCGCTCCATTTTGGATCCTATCTCGAATGAAGTTATATTTTATCTCAATATTCCTAGACCTATCATGGAATATTGGATTCTTAGAGAGTTTGATACAACTTTGATTATCATAGTATATCACTGTAGGCTCAAACTCTTAATCAAATAAACTTGTAAGAAAGTTGCAAAGCCAAATGGCTTAACAACTAGACATACTCACTACAATGTACTCCTCCTCTACTGAATTGAGTGTTACAAAAGTCTTCTTCTTGATGAACCATGTAATCACTACCGATCCCAAGCTAAAGCAACACCTTAAGGTGCTCTTTCTGTCTACTACACTCCCTTCCCAATATGAGTCTGAATATCCCTGCAACCTCACTCCATCTCCTCCATGTTACCTCAATCCATACTCCACTATACCTATAAAGTACTTGAGTACATGCTTCTCTAATATCCAATGCACCTACCTCGATTCCACCATGAACTGACTAAAGGTGTTCAAAACAAAACACATGTCTATCTCATTGATGTTGGTCCCCGGTTTTGACTATGTTCTATGCCCATACTACATACCATTGACCTCCAACTCTATGCCAGTACCACCCTTTTTGACCTCCTTTGGATATAATCAACACCCTTTTACCGCTCAAAAGGGTCGCCTAAGGTATCTTTGAAATTCAAGTTATTATTATGCATTTTTAATACTTTAATTTGATAAATGGACTAATATCACTTGGGTAGGTACCATTGTTGTTCTTGGCGCAGGGTTCCGGTACCAGGTACCAACT
>ML777819.1:236983-248901 GCA_009831015.1 Picea engelmannii
TTTAACTTTTCATCACAACCTTGAAATGCTTCGTTCTCAACATCATTTTTAGGTTTGATCATTAAGAGAACAAAATTTTTACTAGCATTAACTAACCTCTTCATTTGCCCTACATTTATGATTGATAAATTCATCTTCTTAGTCTGAGCTCTAACAACATACTCAACCCCATCTTTAAACAAATGATACTTATTTTCCTGACGATAGAAAATAGCTTTCCTATCATACAAATAAGGACTTCCCAACACAATACCACATATATCCAATGAAATCACATCAAGCTCTACTTCATCAATGAAATTTGCAGTTATAGAAAACCTAAGTTTACACTTCCTGGTTACTTGTAACTTAGCATTATCACATATCCAACCAAGAGGGTATGGCTTAGGATGTGGACTTGTTTCCAACTTAAGTTTCTTAACAGTCTCTTCAGAAATAAGATTTGCTTGTGATCCAGAATTAAATAACATGTCTATATTAGTATGTTTTGAAACAACCCTTATATGAAAAAGTTCAATTCTCATTTTCTCTTGTTGAGTTACATTGACATTAGCATTACTTGAAGAGCTAGTACTTGCAACAAAATTATTACCTTGGTAACCCATGGTTGTGATCTTCGTCTCATAACCCGAATCCAAACCTAAGTCTTGTAGAACAGTCGCAACAGTCTTTGACTTCCCTTTGTTGTTGTTGCCAAAATTTTTGGGTCTTCTTTTAGGATGAAGCTTCCAACAGTGGTATTCATCATGGCCATATTTTGAACAATGTTTACATGTGAACTTTTCTCCCTCCTTCTTCACAACAACATTCTTCCTGCCATTGCCTTTAAATTTCTTCTTTCCTTTGTCTCCCTGGCTGTATGTCTTCTTGAAACCCTCATGAGTATTGTTTCTTCCCATTGCTTCCAAATGAGTAGCCTGTACACAAACCTCATCTAGATTCAAAGGATTAAACATAAGTATAGTATGCCTTAAATAACTATGCAAAGCACCAATATATTTGAGCAATGTTTTCTATGAAGACAAATCAACTCCCAAAACCAAAGCTCTTCTCCTAAATTCCTGAGTAAAACTTTGTACATTCTGTCCTTTAGCTTGTTTAAAATTCTTCCATTCCATGGTTTCCTTTTGTTTATATGCCAATGGATAAAATTATTTTTTAATTGCTATGATGAAATAATTCCATGAAAGCAAAAATTTTCCATGTTTTTTCATTTCCTCCTGTGTCTTAGATTCCCACCAAATAATTGTTGAACCATCTAATCTTAATTAATAAAGCTAAATTTTGGTTTCATCATCTTGAATCTTTTGTATTCTAGAATATACTTCAATTTGACGTATCCAGTTATCTAACTTTTCAGTGTTAACTTCTCCATTGTAAATTGGCAATTCAAATTTTATATCAAGCTTTAATGAAGGAATTTGCGAAGGAGTTTTACCATGCCCCTTTGGAGAATTCAGAATATGTTTTGAACTAGTAGAAGAAGAAGAAGAAGATGATGATGGAGGAGGAGAGGGTGGTGGAGAAGCACCATTCCCTCCATTTCTGCCTGGAGTTTTGTCACCACCGCCTCCCTTATGCATTGAAGGGTTGGAGCCTTCACCCTGTGATAATATGTTCCGTTCCATCAAGATATTCATCATATCTCTCAACTCCATGACAGTCTGTCTGAGATCTTCTTCTTCGATAGGAACACGTTCATGACTTTCTTAACGAGCCATGCTTGGTGAATGTCTCTCTGAAACTTGCGGTGAATGAATCTGCTTCCTCTTTGTCGGATAAGAACTTGGCTCCACAAGTTGACCTTCTCCTCTTGTGAGTTTCAACCTTGTGAGCATCAGAAACAAAACTTGCAAACAATCAAGTCTTCAAAACCAGTGCTCTGATACCAACTTGATCTAAAAATGAAGAAGACTTGAAAAACTTGAAAATTATTGCAAGTGAATGTTATGTGTTTAAAGCAAAAGGATCAGTTTGCAACACATAGATTAAAGGATTACTTATGAAAATTACACATAGATAGCAGCATAATCATTGAACATAAACACATATGCACATCAATTGATAAAGGAGTTCACCCCTCTCTTGGGCTACATCTCCTGGTCTAGCTTCCAATGGATCATTATTATTAATTGCTCAAAAGTGCTCAAAAACATGTCTTACAATGCTCAAACTGACAAACCGACTGCTCCAATGGCTTCAGAGCGTTCCAAAACTCCTGTCTGGGCTCTTTCGGCACCTCAATCGGTCGAAAAATGAAGAATTTAGGCCTTCTGGAAGTTCCCCCTTCAAGCTTGTTGTCTCTGCATCTACAAAATGCACCCCTTTCTTAATGAACCTGGCTCACACGCATTATAGGGCGTAAAAACCAGTAGCAGACACAACTGCGCCAACGGTGCAAACCGTAGAAGGGTTAAGGGTGCGCCAGTCCCTAACCACCTTGGCACCTCGGCATATGGTGCATGTGACCTCGCACGAAGTAAAAAGTGGTTAAGTGGTTACACAACCATGTAACTAACCTCCCACGCACATTATACACTGGTCATATGTTACATAAGAAAACCCATGACTATATGTGTTAACCCCACGCACAAACATTTGAATATGGTCATATAAAAACTTTGGGTTACGTTTTATAAACCCGCGCCATATTTTTTGACACACGGTTATATGTGGTATAATGGAACCATGGGTCGGGGCTAAGCCCCGGCCCGCCCCCCTTTCCATTTAATACAATGAAAAAATTCAAATAATATTGAAACCATATGTTAAATAAGAACTAACTCGTGGCCCAATGGTCGGGCAGTCGTGCGAAGGCGTTAGGTGTTGGGGAGGTCCGGGGGTCGAACCCCATGGACTCCCATATATTTTATATACAACCACTAGCCAACCAATGAGTGACATGTGGCACCCATGGATTGGGCCACGTGTCCTCATATCATTTTCCATCCAACCAGACACGTGTCAGCTCCTGAATCACCATCTATCAACCAACCAACATCTGCCACGTCACCCCTATATGGTCGTACTGTCCTTCCATGTCGGACCGTATGGACTGTACGGACTGGTACAGTCAACATCAATTTTTTTGCCTGTTTGGCTTGGCGAACAGATCACGATATCTTCTCCATATGGATTTCGTTTGACAAAGTAAATATACCACAAAAATCAAGAAGACGAGACAGATGCAATGGCACTATTTTCGTCGCATTCCGAGCACTTTGAAATTTGAGCAAAATTTGATCCCCTGATCATTTCCCTCTCTGAAAAGTAACGAAAAAACCATTTTTCTCCATAGAAAATATTGAAAACAAGTTCTTATTCAGGTCTTGGTACATAAATCACATATTGGGCATCAAATTAGACTCCTAACTCAAGCTGGAACAAAACTATTCCCTCTCCCTTCACTGCATACTTCGCATAATCGCCAAGCTCCACATGAACATCTAAGTCCCTCACCTTCATATTTCTAAATGACTCCCATTCTTTTGTCCTATGACTATATGCACCACTATCCAAGTAACATGCGCTCCTGATAGTTGTGTTGGTAGAAAGGAATGAAACGAGTGATTAACCCTTCTCAAACTTCACTGCAAACTCATCTAGTTGTGTCTCTGCTATTGCTAATATCTACGTCTTTCATTTTCCTTTTTTATTCTCTGGACACTGATATGCATAATGTCCATTCTTGTGACATGAGAATCACTTTATTTTATGCAAGTCCTTCTTCTTTACTAGCTATGATGTTCCTCCATCACTGTTAACCTTATTGTTGGAAATCTTTCCTTTTCCCTTCCTTGTCTTATTGACAAGAGATAACTTCTCATCTCTACTTCACTACTTGCTAATTTTAGACTCCTCTTGAGTCTCTTCCTCGATGCAATCAACCCAAATCCTTTGCCAATCTAGGAGGTTTTCTTGAGAACAGATTCCCTTGAGAAATGGTTCCCAAGACTTGGGAAGACCATTCAATGCCACATTCATGAGATCTACATCATCCATTTTCTCCCTTATGGATTCAAGAAGATCATGTAGCTCAATGATCCTCATGAAATAACTAGTAACATTTTTAGATATAGACATCTACACAGATATGAGTTTATTTCTTAGAACCATATTCCTATTCATGTTAGTGATATGGAATAATCCTACCAAAGCATCAAAAATATCATTGACCATATTATTATTGAATATGTGAGGAATTAGGTGATCCTTCATTGAATCCAAGATAATTCTCTCATCTTTGATCTCCTTCTTCTCATGAGCTTCCAAAGATACTGGATTTATAAGTTGAACAACTACTATTTCCACTAACTCCCAAAGGTCAAACTCCTTCGAGGCCAAAGTCAATCTTTCTTTCCAATATAGGAATTTGGATGCTCCATCCAATCTGTCTTCAACTCTTAGACTTGAAGATGCCATCCCTTAGAACTAATAAACTTACCTAGAAATAACTTGTTGTTGAAATTTTCCCTGTACAACCCTATATGTGACTGTCACCACTGAAACCCACGTATGTACACAATTTTTCTTACTACAACCTGCATATATGAGAATCTATCTATAAAAACCCACATATGTATACAATTTTTCCTTCTGAAACCTATGTATAATTCCATATGACTACAAAACCCTTGTTCTACCTCAATACTGTTGTTTCCCTAATATCCAACCCTTGATTTCGTATTGCTGGTTATGGATCTTCTAAGATATCCTTGAAGATATGATATATCTACTATCAAGTGCTATAGATCCAAGATATATCTTCTTTCCATAGTGAATTCTATGATAACATGTTGAAATCCTTACTCCAACATTGATGCATCTTGTTTTCTAGTGATTTCCTTGATGTAAATCAAATTAGCATCTCACAAAACAACATACACTTGTTGGACTATTAAAATCAAATAAAGATAGTGGAAGAAATACTAGAAACCAAAATCTCATGCATAATACAAAAAGATATTCTTCCCATCAACTAATCTTATCATTCAAATAACTTCAAATCTTACAAGGGCTCTCGTACTTGGGAAAATATCCCATAGATAAATTCAAAAAACTATAGACAATACCTACAAACCCTAGCAACTACTAGTATATTGTACGACCCCAGATTTTCATGGTTCCCAAGATGTATGTTCCTTTCCTTAAGAAAACCCATGTGTATGCACCTGTCTCTACTAAAACATATGCACACACACTCAAATACTGTATGAAAACATTGTACGGTGTGACCCTATTATAGTGGCTTTAATCTGCTGAAACCCACTTGCGATTGTTTCTATTATGTCTTCTCCCTAACTCGATCTCTATATGAAATTACTTCACCTATCCAATATCTCCTTGAATAACATTCCTTTGTGATCCAATATCTTGAGCAAAATTCCTTATTTTCTCTATATCAATGCATCATGTGTCTTCACCTTCACCATAGCCTTGTTTTTAAAAGATTGAGTTATGACCTAACCCTAATCTCCAAAGTGATGGATGGTTGAGGTTACTTCCCACCTCACTTGATATCAATGGTTATTATTTAATTCACTAATGCTAATTAAATCATTTCTTTAAATAAAACATGACTCACTAATAAAAGAATTGTACTTTAATAATTCCTTTAATTAAAGTAAAGTCTCAAGGTAGAAGGATTTGGATGACTTCCACATGTCTAGACATTTAGACCTGTGTGGGAATACCTATTAGATGCTACAAAAATAAACAAGTAGTAGTGTTTATGTATTCTACTCCTTTTCATAGACTGTATTGATATTTCTTAGTGTGATCATTTTCCCTTTGGTAATTGGGTGCCATTCCACACAAAATACATGAGTTTCTCATACATAACATTTCAAAATATAAATTAAAATATATTTAACCATGGATAAATTAATTATCAATTGAGTGAGAAGTTTGGATCTACTTCCCTGGCTTTGATATCTGGGCCCTTTGATGGTTACTTCATGGAAATCCCCCATTGCAATGCTATGCTATTGAATTTTGGGTTGATGAAAATATGTCAGCATGCAAAATAAAAAAATATATATGATGAATGTTGAGGAATCACCTAAAAATTGTAATTGAGAATTTGTAGGGCTTGTTGATATATTTACAATAGTATAATGAAAATAGAAAATGGGTATCGGAATCAAACATTATTTCCAAAATAAAAAATCCAGTTTTACAAGACCTGTCACTGTATCGGAGGTTGGAATCTATTTTTATGCTAGTGTATCGACACTGGAAGAAGGATCATCTCTGATATATCAGCACTAAAATAAGGATTTATCTCTGGTATGTTGGTGTCTGAAGAATTGTTGAGCTCTAGTATGGCATCACTGAAAGGAAGATCGATATCCGATGTATCAGCATGGGAAGAAAGACTGGGCTCCAACGCCTAAAGGAAGGACAATAAATTAATTAAAAAAAAAGAGTTGGATCCCTTTTCTGTATTGGTGAAGATTACATGTTTACACCAAAATTGGGTGTATCAATGACAAATGGGTGATCTCCTCTGTTGTATTAGCGAGAAAGAGATTTATTTCACTGAAACTAGGCATATTGGTGGTTTAAAGGGATGATGAATTTCCTAAGTAAAATAAAGAAAGAAAATATTTCAATATTACAAAAATAAATTCTACTTCTTCTAGATGATAAAGGGTTTGAAAAAGTAGATGGAGGGTTCTTGTGATGGTTGTTTCACGAACCTCTCCATTGTAATGTTTTGTTATTGAGTTCTTGGGCTGATGTAACTGATTCAATTTTGATGATCAATCCAAAAAATAGAGGTCATTACTGAATTCCTCATGACATTCTGAGAAAAATGAGTATAAACTTGACTATGTTCTGAATAGGTGCTTAAAGACCCCATTTTGCATGCATAACGAGACTATGGGTCTCATACATGCCAAATTGGACTAAGAATTTTCATGCATATTATTTTTACATAAAATAGACATCACCATAAGTTTCCTCTCGAAATTCTGAGAAAAAAATGTATAAACACCCTATACTTCCCTCAAAGAACTCTATGGAACCAAAAATGAGACAAACCCAAAAGAGGGACACCTATTGCATGCAAAATGAGGAAAAATTATGAATTTGGCACAAAATTATATGCAAGCCCTCTCTCTTTGGCATGCATTTCCATCTCTTGGGAATTGGTTTTTGTGCCCATTAAATAGGCCTAGGTCGGCCAAACCACCAATTGAAATCTTGGGAAAAATTGGTTATAATATAAATATAATATTTAATGTTAGCATGGCATATTGGTGGGAGGATTGTGGTTAAGAATAAGGAATATTCTTTTTAATATTCAAATATTCCTCCATAGGTCACAGGTTCTATTCCATTCGACCTCTAACAAATTTTGATTCTCCCTTAGCCATTATTGGCCAATCAAAGAGTATCACATGGAACTCTCTTATTGGTCCACATGTCATGATTTCACTAGTCCACCTGTCTTCCACCTCAACATCCAGTAACCTACCACCTACACCTTCCATGTCATCATATGGGTGCCACGTCATCTATACGAATGACACGTGGAACTTTTTTATTAGTCCACATGGACCCCCCAAAATTCCATTTTTGTGTGACATGTGGCATCATGTCCTGTTTCCATGTCAGCATGACAACATATTTTAGTTGTATGGAACTGTATGGATAGAACACATGGCATCTCGTGGGCTTGCTACATGGAACCTCCTTTGAATTTTTAACTATTTGGCCACAACTTTGACTAGCCATAACTTCTTCATACGAACTCTGTTTGAGGCGAGTTTTGCATCGTTGGAAATATATCGCCAATATACACACAATGAATTATTTTTCAAAATAATTTGAGAAAGTCAAATTTTCACAATTTTGGATCCTCCTAGATCACTTTTTGAGCATTCTACATCCTCCTCGATCACACCTCCCCACTGAAGAACTTTTGGACCTCCAAAAGTATGGATCATTCAAAAATAAAGTGAGGATATTGTCACCTCACTTGTCCAGTATCAACCATCCTTCCTTCTTGGATAACGAGCACCTGACTCATCATAACCATAATGAAGAGTGAAACAACATTGTTGACCAAGTCAACCATTCCCTTAAATTCAAAAAACCCACGATTCATTGTTGCAACTACTATCCATACTCCAATGATTAATAATAAACCAAACAACAAAAATGAATATACATATGCGAAAGAGAATGAACCATAAACATATTTTTCCTTCTTAACAGGAACAACATCAACCAAAGGACATGTTTTTGTTTCAGTCGTAGGCTATAAATTTGGATCCTTGATACTAGCATTTTCACATGCCCTGTAGTGACAACTGTCAAATTAGTCTTCATTTGATGAGCTTTCACAATGAACTCAATCCCATCCTTGAAAATATGATACTTGTTTTGTTCCCCATAGAAAATGGCCTTCTTGTCATACAAGTATTGACTTCCCAAAACCATCCCACAAATGTCAAGTGGAACTAGGTCTAACTCTACTTCATCAATGAAACTGGATCTAATCACAAACCATAACTTGCATTTCTTAGTTACCTATACCTGAGAATTATCACAAATTCAATCCAAAGGATATAGTCTCAGATGAGGCCTAGTTTCCAATCCCTAATTCTGAACAACTTGCTCTAAAATAAAATTCAGTTGTGATCCACTATCAACAAGTGTATCAATCTTAGTGTGCTTTGAGATAACTCATAAATGAAATAGGTCATTTATTTTCCTTCCATCATGGATTACTTTAGACTTTGTATAAGAACTACACAAACTAAAAATTACAATAGAATATTACCTTTGATTCCAATTATTGTAACCTTAGTTTCATCCTCAGAATCCGATCCAAGGTCCTGAGCTATGGTTGTGATCTTCTCTTTACCCTTCCTAGGATGATCCCACTTTGGTTTCAATTTTGGATCCAAATTCCAACAATGCTTCTCATCATTTCCTTTCTTATCCCAGTGAGAACAAGTAGGCTTATTTTTTTCATCCTTCTTCATTGTATCTCTCTTCTTACTCTTCCCTTTTCCTTTCAACTGTTTCTTGAATTCATGTGGTTCTTTTGACACATCCTCAACAAAATGTTTTCCTTTGCTAGCTTCAATATGAGTAGATTGTATTGATACTTCATCAATATTAGTAGGGTTAAACATCAATATAGTATGGAGAATAAATGGATGCATACCACCAATATAATTTAAAAGTGTTTTAGGAGTATGTAATGGAATTCCCAAATACAATTCCTTGTTCTTAAAATCCTGTGTATAATATTGAACATTTTTCCATTTTCCTTGTTGTAAATGTTGCCAAGAAATCATTGATGTTTGCATATAATTTAAACGACAAAATTTCTTTCTTAATGTAACTACAAATTCAATCTAGGAAGAAATGATTTTACCATGTTGAATAAGATCATCTTGTGGCAGACTTTCCCACCATATCAAAGCTATGTCTCTCAGGAAAAGAGCAGCCAAGTGTATCCTTGAAGTGTCATTTATGATTTTTTGTACTCTTCAATACACTTCCATATGTTTGACCCGATTATCCAACTTCTTTCCATTCAACTCTCCATCATAAGTAGGAAAATCAAACTTTACATGTAGCTTTAACAAAGGAAAATTATGAGAATGAGAAGACTTCTTGGAACTCTTTTTCTTCTTACGAGAAGAATGTTCACTTCCATTGGAAGAAGATGATTATGATGATGGGGATGAAGGAGGCTCTAGAGGTTCTTCACCTTCTCCTTCTCCCTCAAATTTTTCCATTGTTATCGATGGACCACATTCATTTTGATGAGGTGTTTCTATTCATTTTTCTAGGTATTCCTACAATTCCTTAACCATATTTTTCATCTCAAGGAACATCCTTCGAAATTCCTTATTAGCCTTAGAAATAACATCTTCATGCTCCATTTATTTCCTTCGAAACACTTGTACAATTTCAAGATTAAAGTCTTCAAGCATGCCTTCACCTTGATTAGATTTGGACCTCTTAAGAATTCACTTGCAAATACACGTCAAAACCAACACTGATACCACAGGATCTGAAAACACCAAATGAGTTCTGATACCAACTTGATTCGAAATATCAACAAACTCTGATAACAATTCAACTCGGAAATCCTTAGATGTCAATTAGTTCATAAATACACACAAAAATCCGACCAGATTCGAGAATGTGAATATTGTCTTTGACTATTTGCAAATAACATGTGAATGTCTTACTTATCCATAAACCTCATCAACTGATAAATATAACTTGCATAAATAATGAGTGCCAAAATATATATAAATAGACCACTCTTATTAATTCTCAAAAATGCCAAAATTACATTAAATGGTCTTACAATGCCAAATTTGATGTCACTATCCAATTATGGTGCTCAATTCCAAAAACAAAGGTCATTACTGAATTCCTCACAAAATTATGAGAAAAATCAGTATAAACTTGACTATGTTCTCAATCGGTGCTTAAAGAACCCTTTTTGCATGCATAAAGAGACTATGGATCTCATACATGACAAATTGGACTAATAATTTTCACACATAGAATTTTTACATAAAATAGACCCCACCATCATATTTTGTAATGATCCCAAGCCATTATGCAAGGATCATCACTGTTTTGGTGTCTTTTTAAAACTTTTTCTAAGTGAGGTATTTCATCAAACACTTTGCCGATCTAATTTTTAGATGTGTTTATATGTGTGTATGCAGAAAATAACAGAAAGAAATAACAATGGAACATACCTCAAACCATATGCAATAAGATAGACAAGCCAAAACATCTCAATTCTTCTTTATTCATAAAATAGAGAAACCTGCTACAAAGATGATGTCGATCTAGACTGCTCAACAGATGGCCAAGAAGATAGACAATAGATAAGAGCTGCTACAAAATTATCCCGCTAATACAACCGATGCCTCCAAAGGCTGAATAAGAAATGAAGATCAATACAAGCAGATCTGAATTCAAAACTCTCCAGCTGAAGAATGCCATGCTCCAATAGAAGGCTGAAACCCTCAATAACTCGGCCCTGCTTCCAAAAGTGTCCAATCACCCTAATAAATATGCCATATGATAGATTGGGTGATGGTAAGAACAACCCAGGTGACCGAATCTCCAAGATCCCTCTCAATCTCTATAGATCTGAAATCCCCCACTGAATGGTGCGCCCCACTGGATGACTGAAACCCTAGATAATTCAGGCCTACTGAAGGAGGCCTCCAAATGATCTGAAACTCTCCAGAAATATAGATTTGGACACTGCAAGTCACTAGTTAAATTCTCAGGGTCAGATATGAAGTGTAACCCCTCAAAATGGACTAGATCTGGATCTTAAAAATGCCCTCCTTCTCTTCAATTCGCCCCACTGGTCAAGAAATAATCTGAGCCATAAAACTGTCTCAGAAAGAACTAGATATGATGTCCAAGGCCTTGCAATGAAAACCCAAGTGATATAATCCTCAACGGCCCTGCCAATCTCCTACAACGAATCTCTCTCCAAAGATGGAGCGCCCCTCTTGTTGGAATCCCTCAACCGGTGCACCCTCTCTCTATCTGCACATGAAACTGATGTAGAATCCTCCTGCAACTGAGTAGATATGGAACTAGAATGGTGTGGGAGAGTATTGTATCTCCGAGACCAATCTTGGGACAAGATAGGTGGAATCTTTCACCACTGAATCGTCCTCTAGGGTTTGTTATGTCAAAACCCTCAAACCCCCCAATATTGGGCTCACTAGCTAGAAGCCAGAAATCAAAATAACATCATACATGAATGCATGAGAAGAGGCCCTTTCCTTTCCTTTATACTTTTTGGCTCACCTTGTCCCTCCAAAGTGACTTTCATTTTATTAATATTTAATTAATTAATTAAATCACTTTAATTAATTAATTAACCTTTTTACCTTTGAAAA
>ML777819.1:248931-284218 GCA_009831015.1 Picea engelmannii
CCACTGAAAGTCACTTCTAGCCATCCCATCCTGTAGTGTTTCTCCTCCCGATTCCAATGAGATATTACACTGAGAGGTTCCTCCAAGTAATGTGCCCAAAATGACCTCTTCAGTGAATTCCATTGACTTATAGCTCAAAATAGTCAAAATCTTGGAAATCGTCGGAATGCAACGAAATCAAAGCCAACCTATGCGGAATGGTTCATAATGATGGAATATGATCATCAATGCAAGATGGACCCCACAATGCTTCTCAAATACCCCTGTACTCGCTATAGCATCCATCTAGCTACTCTGGTCATCATAAATCTCTGCCCTGTGATGATGTTCCAAAGTGGCGACATTACAATCCTCCCTACTAGAAAATTGCTTGTCCTCAAGAAATACCCAAATCCCTACAAGTAAAATACCAGGATCCCATGTCCACTTGTGGGATACATAGTAGAACCCATCCAACGATGAACAATAACACACTCCACCCCCTGGATCCCATATCAGGAAGTGAACTACAATACTCTGTGAAAAACAGTCCTGGAAGATATCAACCCTATGAACCTCCTACACCTGACCCATGGCCTCATCTCGGAATGAGTCCATCCTCCAAATCTCTACCAAGATATACATGGCCTCCATCAACTACACGTCATGATGCCTGACTGAGGTGATGCAAGACCTATGTGAGGCACCCAAAACCGATGCACTCCTCTCAACACTGAAGATCAATGGAAAGTTAGAGTAACTTTACCCTGCCATGGTCCACTCTCTCCTATCGGTCAATGAACTGCTAAATCCTGCAATCCCTGGGTCCCATGCTAGCCTCTGTTGAATATCCTCATGTTGACACTGCACTACTCTGACCATGACTGTTTTCCCCCTGAATACATCCTAAACCCTCCTCTCCTAGGTCCTCCAGCTAAAATACTTGTGACCATTGGACCTGCTGTCCAGAAACTGTATCTATATAGGAATCTTTGTATAAGAAGTACCTATCCAAACCTCTCCATGCCCTATCATGATGGCCAAGCGGAAGAGAAGGTCTCGCCACATAGGACAAGTACTTGCAGGCCCACTCCAAACCAAACCAAGGTGGAGTGTGTGGCTCTCTGGTGCAACCTGGGTCAACATGAACATCGTGCTAACAAAATGGACTCCGAGGTCCCATGGAAAACTTGGAAGTTTATCACTTCCAATCTCCTCTAACTGCTCCTGTGTGAGACTAATCACTATCAGAATCCCTATGTGCTCATCTCCTATCCTCCTCATGCTACTGTCAATGATAAACGTGTCGAAAAAGGGTAACAAACATATCTGCAGCTGACTGTAGGACTGGAGAGCATCACAGGCTTTGGTTAATCCCAAGGATTCGACCAGAAGATCGTCCATCGGTATCCATGATAATTGCTCGCCTGTAGTCATCAATACCCCCTAATCATCAGGTACAATCAAAAGCAACTCCTCCAACTAATGGTAAACCACTCTCCATCTCCCATCACCCAGGCAACTGCTGAAATTGTGAAGGTGATCTCTCATAACTAGGTGTTGTTGCAAAGGAGTGACATCTGCATTCTCCCCTAGGTGTGTCTCCTCCTTGCAAGGCACTATACCCCTCTAAATGACACCATACATCTTGGCATGACTCTGTGAACTATCCCTCATCATCGTATGCTCCGACATACTCATGTCGTCTCCTGCAGACTCATGCTGTATCATCGATCCTAGGCATGCTGGTAGATCAATCTCTATATGGAGAACAACCACTCCCAAGACACAAATGGAAGTGTCCCCCATCAACTGGTTCTCCTCTTCTAGATCATCAACATCCTCTACCATCGTGACTGACTAATACATATGAGTGTCCACTAAGATAGATGAAGTGGATCTCTGTTGGATCTCCTCAAGGGACTCATCTGTCCTAGACTCTGATTCTTGAAGGGCTATCTGTGTGCCTCTCAAGAATCCTCGAGTTCTCTCCAACTCTTGAGTGAGTCGGTCTACCTCCAACTCCTGCTCCCTTAGAGCCTCATGATACATCTCACCAACCCTCAGTAGATAATCCCTGTTTGTCAACAACTGCTGGTAGTCAGTACTCATCACAAATACTCTCTCCCGGAGAGTGTGAAAGTCATCCATGGAAAATCCTCCATCTGAGCTACCCTGTGCCAATGATGCTCTCCCACAGTAATCTACCATCATTGCATGCATGTCATAAATACGTCTAGTGGCTGCCCTGATCATAGCCTCACTAAATCTCAACTGTGCTGCCAAGTGGCGTGACTCCTGATCATGGTCATACTGAGGTGACATCTCAGACCCTTTACTGCTAGTGTCAGTCCTGCTAGTGCCAACTCTAGAATCCCCAAAAACACCCTCTGCATAAGATGACATGATGAACTGTCCACTGTCTACTTTGTTGTTGGGTACTCCTGTATGCCACTGCATCCCATCACTAGATACTATCTCCCTCTGAATCACACTGTATCCTGTATGAGAAGCCGTATCCTTCTATGCACTCAACCTGCTACTATCATCTACACATGGATCCCATAGAGATGTATCCAGACAAATTCTATGGTTGTCTTGACTGCTAAAAAGTGCATCGTCATTAATGCAAACCGATCCTGGAAGTAAGTGCTCCATCAACCTGTCAGCCTCTGCAATCTGCTCAACTAATGGAGTCTCCAATAGTTGTGGCTCAATCTCCTCAGGCTGATCTGTATGTGTAAGGTCCCTTGTCTGTACTCCCTGTACCTCCTCCTGGATTTGTGGGTCTACCTGTCCATGGTGTGCATCCCTCACACTAAGCTCATCCATCATACCTGACGTGCCACTGATCTCCTCATGTGACGTGGTTATCATGGGTGTCTCAACAGGTGACAGATGTGTCATGGCCCCCATAGGAAGCTCATCATATCTAGGTGCTAACAAGTGTGACTCCTCACTAGTGTCACCACTCTGTTGAGGCGTAAGGTCATCAATGGTATGTGACATTTCTGCTGAGACACTGGTGCTATCATCCTTTCCATCCAGCTGCCTATCCACTACACAAGGGTCATCATCCTCCGCAAGCGTGCAAGCATCACTAGCCTCTGTGCAAGAGTCATCATAACTATCCTCTGAGGTAGAGTCACTATCACTAGCCTCTGTGCAAGAGTCACTGTCATCATCCGAATGCTCTAAATCCACATCTATTGCTCCATCCTCACACACCTCATCCTCACTATCATGACATGCCTCAATAATGCGCTCCTGATCCTTACCCTTGCACCTATGATCTAGTTTCCATGACCCCTTGCAATTGTGGCAAGGTTGCGTGCTCCTACTAGGCGTGGGGTATCTCTGTTCTTCCCCCCATCTAGCTACTTATTATTTATTTTCACCTGCTATGATCATCCCCTGTAAAATATCCCATTTTCTCCAATGGGGATTTCTATAGGCTGCATATTATAGGAATTTTATTGTAGCCTTAGTTTCCTCACTAAGGCCATCATACATGATCTCCAACCATGGTATCTCAAAGGATATCTTATCCACTTCTTTCCAACTATCCATTTATCCCTATGGAAGACCCCCCAGGTTTGCAGGATTTAAGCTTTGATACCACTGTAATGATCCCAAGCCATTATGCAAGGATCATCACTATTTTGGTGTCTTTTTTAAACTTTTTTTGAGTGAGGTATTTCGTCAAACACTTTGTCGATCTACTTTTTAGATGTGTTTATATGTGTGTATGCAGAAAATAACAGAAAGAGATAACCATGGAACATACCTCAAACCATATGCAATAAGATAGACAAGCCAAAACATCTCAATTCTTCTTTATTCATAAAATAGAGAAACCTACTACAAAGAAGATGTCGATCTAGAATACTCAACAGATGGCCAAGAAGATAGACAATAGATAAGAGCTGCAACAAAATGCTCCCACTAATACAACAGATGCCTCCAAAGGCTGAATAAGAAATGAAGATCAATACAAGCAGATATGAATGCCAAACTCTCCAGCTGAAGAATGCCATGCTCCAATAGAAGGTTGAAACCCTCAATAACTCGGCCCTACTGCCAAAAGTGTCCAATAACCCTAATAAATATTCCATCTGATAGATTGGGTAATGATAAGAACAACCCAAGTGACCGAATCTCCAAGATCCCTCTCAATCTCTATAGATCTGAAATACCCCACTGAATGGTGAGCCCCACTGAATGACTGAAACCCTAGATAATTCGACCCTGCTGAAGGAGGCCTCCAAATGATCTGAAACTCTCTAGAAATATAGATCGGGACACTACAAGTCACTAGGTAAAGTCTCCGGGTCATATCTGAAGTGTAACCTCTCCAAACGGACTAGATCTAGATCCCAAAAACGCCCTCCTTCTCTTCAATTCGCCCCATTGGTCAAGAAATAATCTGAGGCATAAAACTATCTCATAAAATCACTAGATCTGATGTCCAAGGCCCTGCAATGAAAACCCAAGTGATAGAATCCCCAACGGCCCTACCAATCTCCTAAAATGAATCTCTCTCCAAAGATGGAGCGCCCCTCTTGCTGGAATCCCTCAACTGGTGCACCCTCTCTCTATCTGCACATGAAACTGATGTAGAATCCTCCTGCAACTGAGTAGATATGGAACTATACTGGTGTGGGAGAGTATTGTATCTCCGAGACCAAGCTTGGGACAAGATAGGTGGAATCTTTCACCACCGAATCGTCCTCTAGGGTTTGTTATGTCAAAACCCTCAAAACCCCCAATATTGGGCTCACTAGCTAGAAGCCAGAAATCAAAATAAGATCATACATGAATGCATGAGAAGAGGCCCTTGCCTTTCCTTTACACTTTTTGGCTCACCTTGTCCCTCCAAAGTGAATTTCATTTTATTAATATTTAATTAATTAATTAAATCACTTTAATTAATTAATTAACCTTTTTACCTTTGAAAAGCTCCTTATCTCTCCTTGTGGCTTCCTTAGCCACTAAAAGTCACTTCTAGCTATTCCATCCTGTAGTGTTTCTCCTCCCGATTCCAATGAGTTATTACACTGAGAGGTTCCTCCAATTAATGTTCCCAAAATGACCTCTTCAGTGAATTCCATTGACTTATAGCTCAAAATAGTCAAAATACTGGAAATCGTCGGAATGCAATGAAACCAAAGCCAACCTATGCGGAATGGCTCATAATGATGGAATATGATCATCAATGCAAGATGGACCCCACAATGCCTCTCAAATACCCCTGTACTCGCTATAACATCCATCTGGCTACTTTGGTCATCATAAATCTCTGCCATGTGATGATGTCCCAAAGTGGGGACAGTACATATTCCTCTAGAAATTCTGAGAAAAAAGAGTATAAACACCCTATACTTCCCTCAAAGAACTCTATGGCATGAAAACCGAGACAAACCCAAAAGAGGGACACCTTTTGCACACAAAATGAGGAAAAATTATGAACTTGGCATGAAATAATATGGAGGAACTCTCTTTGGAACACATTTCCATCTCTCGGGCATTGGTTTTCATGCCCATTAAATAGGCCTAGGTCAACCAAACCACCAACCGAAATCTTGGGAAAATTTGGTTTTAATATAAATATAATATTTAATGTTAGTTATAACAATTAACATGCATGGCATATTGGTAGGATGATTGTGGTTAATACTAAGGAATATTCTTTGGAATATTTTCATATTCCTCCATAGGTCATGGGTTCTATTCCATTCGACCTGAAACAAATTTTTATTCTCACTTAGCCATTATTGGCCAATCGGAGAGTGCCACTTGGCACTCTCTAATTGGTCCACGTGTCATGCTTTTACTGGTACACCTGTCTTCCACCTTAGAATCCAATCACCTGTCACCTATACCTGAAACATCATTGTATGGGTGCTTGTTTATTATTTGTATTGCTTGTCATTGATGTCAACCCTTGAAGAAAGTCCGATAGCGAATTCCAGTAGCACAAAGGTTTGGGTAATGGAACCAAGTTTGTTTGATGTATAATGGTATGATTTTTAATATATTTGAAGGTAATTATATTCTAGATGGATATTACATGTCATTCCATTTTTGGTGGTATGTGGAACGTCACATAACTCCTCACGGTTAGAGAGTTATGGCCATGTGAAGTTGGAAAACCCTCATGAGTCATCTAGAAGCCCCAAAAGGTCAAAGTAGTCAAAGTGGTTGAAAAGAATAATTTATTTAAATAATAAAGTGAAGTTATGAGTGTAATATAAGTCAAAGTGGATACAAAATAAATCATTTAAATAATAAATTTAATGGAGAAATTACTAAGTGTACAAGTGGTTAGAAGTGGGTTAGCCCTAAAATAAGGAAAGTGGTTTAAGATGACTAGAAGGCAACCCCTTGAGGAATCTACATAAAAGTACAAATAAGAGGCAAGGGTCTCTCATTTTAATTACACTTGAGCATATTGAATATATACAAGTAACTAAGATAACCAAAGGATATCTAAGAAGAATTTCAGAGGGAAGGTGAAGTGAAGAAGGGTGAAGTTCAAGGGAGGATAAATTCTTTTGATGATGCTTTCTAAGGTATGTTATTTACAGGTCATCTCACCATTTTTGCAATAATTTTTTTTCTAGAATGATTCAGACCTTGAAATATGGAGGCCGTTGAGGAAACATATCCAAGTAGCTGTGATAAAAATGCTATCTTGTGGGTCGTTTTATTTTTGGAGTTAAATTCCGTGAAAAATAGGGTTTGTGGCTAGTCCTGAAACTAGTCTAAAACAAGTGTTTCGGGTAAAAATGTCATAACTTCTTCATAACATATCCAAATTTAGTAAGACCAACTGTATTGGTTATATTACAGTCTTTAGTATTATTTGTAACATTTTCTGATTCATAAAACAACATTCTTTGTGGGGCACTCTCTACAAGTTCTCTCTCTAGAATAATCCATAATTCAACAAGGTATGCCATGTTTTCTATAACTCCTTTTCTGAGAGGTTCCAAGCAATGAAAATTGGAGGAATTGCATAAACTACACTGAAGAAAATTGTATACTATTTTAAGATCTTTAATAATTAAAGGTACATAGTTATGATTATTTCAAGTTAGGGTTGTTGACTAATCCAAAATTAGTCATGTGAGACTAAAGTAAAGTTAAAATGAAAATGCTAGTATCTTGTTGTTAAAGTTAAGGAAGGTTTGTAGGTATGTGATCATATACACCAGGTCTATTACAGAGTTACAAATCAGATTTGGATGATAAAATTGATGAGGGCTTTTGGTTGAGGTACATGTTGGGTACATGGTTTAGACAAGTAGTTGATGAGTTGGCACATGCATGAGGTATATAGTTGATGATGTTGGTACATCTTGATGAGTCATAGTTTATGTGTATTTGATGCATGATTGGTACATATTTGGTGCATGGTTGATGCACTCATTGATGGTACGGGTTGGTGCATGGTTGATGCAATTTTTTATGGTACATGTTGATTACAGGTTGTTTGGTACAGGTTATTGGTACAGGCTGTTTGGTGCAGGTTGATTGGTACATGTTTACAAAAGTATATCTCAGAGTGATAGTGTGACAGTGGTTCCATAATTCTACTTATATTTCAGGGAGGTTGGATGGGGCAAGGATAGGTGGTTGTAGCCACCTTCCGGTTGTATCCGAAGAACATAGGGGGTTGTAACCTCCTTCTGGTTGTAGCCATATAATTGGGGAGTTGGAGCTTCCCTCAGGTTGTAGCCTGAGAAACTAGGGGGTTGGAGCTTCCTTCCAGTTACAGCTTGAAAACAAAGGAAGTTGGTTCTTCCAATGAATGTAATTTTTAAAGACATGTAAGAAAAATCATTCTGTGGTTTTCTCCCACTTTGGGTTTCCGCGTAAAAACACTGGTGTACTATGTATGTGTATGATTTCTCATTTGTTCATTGTTTATTTACTCTGCAACTACTGGATGATAACGCTACATTGCTATAACACTTTAATTTTATGGTTAAAAGGGATTAAATTTCTCTATTACTTATTCACCCCCATCTTAGTAATCCAATAGTGCCATGTCACCCATAAAGATGACACATGATGCTTTTTTATTGGTCCACATGGACCCCCCAAAAAGACATTTTTGGGTGACACGTGGCAGCTTATCGTGTTGCCACATCATCATGATGTCATCTATCAGTTGTAAATACTTGTAAGTACATGCCACATGGCATCCTATGGGATTTCCACATGGCAACCCCTTTGAATTTTGACCATTTTGACTGGCCATAACTTATTCATACAAACTTCATTTGAGGTGATTTTTTCTCTCTTGAAAATCTATCACTGAGATCTACGCAACGAAGTAGTTTTCAAAAGAATTTGAGATAGTAAAATTTTGAGCATTTTGGATCCTCCTAGATCACTTTTTGAATGTTTCAAATCCTCTTGGATCAATTGTAATTTCCTAGACATTCTTTGCACACTTTCTTCTCACCACCGTTGCAATACACAAGAGTTTTATAAGTGTTGTATTTTTTCAAACACTTAGGTTGTAGGTGTCTTTTCACTGTCCAACTTCCACTGTAATATACTAGATATAAAAATCATGTAGAACAAAAATAAAATGCTGGAAATGGCAGAATAACAACAATATAACCAAAATAATCACCACAATAACACTGAAATGATATAAGAATAACAACAGAAATAACACTTTGATTCTGAGAGCAATGTTCATGGGCCTCTTCGAGGGGGAAACCTCCAAACAATCATAGCTCTATTACAATAATATCCAAGATAGGGTTATCATACCCTCGACTCCTATTTATACTAAATATGTCTATCAAAAGAAGCATCTAGAGGAATATCCTTCTAGAAGCAGAAGCTTCTATTAGGTCTTCTTACATTCGACTTATTCTATTTTATTGCAAGGCCTTATTAATATTGACCTTTATTACATCTGAATATATTTTTCTACCTATGTGTGGGTTAGGACCCTAACATGTCCTCCCCCTTAAAAATATCCTTGTCCTCAAGGCTTGAGATGTGGAAATTGCTGCAGAATGGTAGTTGGTTCCCAAGTGGCATCTGTTGGAGTTGTATCTTTCCAATGGATTAACCCTTCCTTGATGGTTCTCTGATGCAGGTGATGCTCACACTGGTCCAAAAATGCTTGTGGCTGTAGTCAAATGGATCCTTCTTCGGCTAACTTGGGAAGGTTTGTTTGAATTTGGCACTTAGTCCTGATCACCTTATTTAATAAGGAAACATGAAAAATAGGATGTAGCTTCAAATTATTGGGAAAATCCAACTGATAGGCCACCTGTCCCAGACGCTTGAGAACTGTATAAGGACCATAAAATTTGGGTGCTAGCTTCTGACAATGCTCAGCCTTGAGGGAATTCTGCTTGTAAGGTTGTAGGCAAAGAAACACCTAATCCCCTTCTTCAAATTGACGTTCAGAGCAACCTTGATCTGGTTATTGCATGCGATTTTGTGTCATGAACAAATTCTCTTTGAGGGTACAAAGAATAGCCTCTCAAACTGTAAGTGTTTGGTCAACTGCCTAGACCTTCGAGACACCAGGTAAGTATGAGAGAACTGAAGGTGGCTTCTGTCCATATACCACTTCGAAAGGACTCATGCATGTAGCTTTATGGTATGAAGTGTTGTACCACCATTCAGCTAGGGGTAACCATTCAACCCAATTATTTTTCTTTTCTGAGGCAAAAAATATGAAATATGTTTCCAAACACTTGTTGACAAATTTTATTTAACCATCAGTCTGGGGATGATAAGTTGTATTGAGATGCAATTGGGTTCCTTGTATCTTGAACAATTCTTGCCAAAAATTGCTTGTGAAAGTTGGGTCGCGATCAGAAACAATAGAGTGTGGCATGCCATGGAGCTTGAAGACTTGATCCATGAAAATTTGACCCACCGTGGATGTTGTAAATGGGTGTTGAAGAGTGCATAAATGGGCATACTTGGAAAGGTGATCAACAACCATCATGATGACTGATTTATTTCCTAATTTGGGTAATCCTATAATAAAATCCATAGAGATGTCCTTCCAAATAGCAAGGGGAATCGTGAGCAGTTGTAGTGTGCCCGGAGATTTGAATATTTCTCCTTTGTTGTGCTGACACACATCAAATTCGGCGACATAATTATGAATGTATTGGTTTATACCATCCCAGAAAAAAGAACGTTTGACCTTGTCATAGGTTTTGGTGAACCTGGAGTGCCCCGCTGTCAGTGTAGCATGAAGCTCAGAAAGTACCATGGATTTAAGCTTTGATTGTTTACTTAAATAAAAATGGACTTTGTATCGAAGCTCATCATGGATCCAAGAGTACCCTGTGGGATTTGGACCACTAGACTGCAATTGTTGGATCAACTATGAACTTTTGGGATCTTGTAGCCATTTCTGGCGAACAACTTGGAGCCAATCGGGTACAATGAAGGAAAGAGAAAAAAGGGATACTTCATATTCATATTTGTGGGAAAGTGCATTTGCAACCACATTTTATTTTCCTTTCTTGTAAATGATCTCATAATCATATCCAAATATATTAGTTACCCATTTTTGTTGCTTCGGGGAGGAAATGCATTGTTCCAAAAAATACTTGAGGCTTTGATGGTTTGTCTTAATTTGGAAGTGTTGCCCAATATATAAGGGAACCACAAATCAACGACATGTAGAATAGCCAACATTTCCTTTTCATAGATAGATTTGGCCATATTTCATTCCAGTAGTTGCTTGCTAGTAAATGCCAAAGGCCGACCCTCTTGCATAAGGACAACACCAATTCCTTTCCCTAAAGCATCACATTCCAAGACAAAGGTCTTTGTGAAATCAGGAAGGGCCATGATTGGAGTGGTGCACATGGCCATCTTCAAGTTTTGAAAATATTGAGCAGCAGCTGGAGTCCAAGTGAAAGAGTTCTTTTTTAGGAGAGAAGTGAGAGGTGTTGCAATCTTTTTGTAATTCTTAACAAACTTGCCATAATAACCTGTTAAGCCTAGAAATCCATGCAAGATTTTGAGAGTCTTTGGGTGAGGCCAGTCTTGCATAGCTTCAATCGTTTTAGGATCCACCTTGACGCCATCCTTTCCAACCAGGTGAACCAAGTACTCTACTTCTAAGGCACTAAAAGCACATTTAGACTGTTTCAGGAAAAGTTGGTGCTGAGAGAGTAGATGGAGAACTTGATCCACATGAGCAAGATGTTTTGTCCAGGTCTTTCTATAGATGAGGATATCATCAAAGAAAACTAAGACAAAATGATGGAGAAAAGGATGGAAGACATGATTCATGAGGCTTTGGAAGGTGGAGGGAGAATTACACAAGCCAAAGGGAATGACCAAAAACTCATAGTGGCCCTCATGAGTTCTAAAGGATGTCTTGAGAATGACTTCCTCTTTCATATGTATATGGTGGTAGCCTGAACAAAGATCAAGTTTAGTAAAGAATTGGGCACCAATCAGTTCATTGAGGAGGTCATCAATGACATAAATGAGAAATTTGTCTTTAATGGTAAGTTTGTTGAGCAAATGGAAGTCAAGACACATTCACCAAGAACCTTCTTTCTTTAGGACCATGACCACAGGAGAAGAGTAGGGGCTAGTACTATGGTGGATAATGCCTACATAAAGGTGTTCCTAGACCATTTTCTCAATTTCATTTTATTGGGAAAATGGGTGACGATATAGACGAATATTGGGAGGAAGGCTTTCGGGTACAAGGGGAATGGAATGATCATGAATACCATGTGAAGGAGGGAGTCCCTAGGGAGTGGAAAATACCACTTGATGTTTATAAAGGATGGCTTGGAGGTCTTGCGGCACCGAGGGTGTTTGTTTTGCTTGGATGGCATGGAGTTGAGAAATAACACTAGAATGACCCTTTTTTAGAAGTTTTTCCATGCAATGGGAACTAATGATCTTAGGTGAACCAGAGGTGATGCCTTGGAACTTATATTGATGGCCCTCCTAGTCAAATTGCATGGTTAATTCCTTAAAATAAATGAGAATGGGACCCAAAGTCCTTAGCCAGTCTTCCCAACACAATGTCACACCCACACATGTCTATAGAAAACATATGAGATTTCAGGTGGTAGTCACCAATTTGGAGACACATTTTCACAATGCCCTCAACATTTCATGGAGCCACCATTAGCAATCATGATTTGGAAATTATTGATGGAATGGATGTAGCAATGAGTTTCTTGGGCAACGCAGTGATGAATAAAATTATGGGTGCTTCCACTATCAATCGAAATGATGACCTTCTGATGCTTGATTTAACCGATTAGCTTGAGGGTTTGGGGAGAAGAGAAGCCAGTGAGAGAATTGAGGGAAATGACTGGTTCGAATTTTGGAGGTTCTGAGGGAGGGGTTATGTCAGGGGTTTTAGGTGACCCAGACACAAGGGGAGTTTCAATATCCTCTTCCGAAATATCCTTGGAGATGGCCATAAACAAATTTTGTTCCTTACACTTGTGGCCTGAGAAATATTTGTCATCACAACTATAACAAAGACCTTTGAGTTGGCATTCATCCATTTCATCCCTGGTCAATTTTTGGATCTTTAGTAGAGCGGAGGGAGTAGTGGTGTAACAACATATCTCTATGGATTAAAGATGCCAGAATACGTCTCTACCCTCAAAAAAAATTTACCCACAATTTCTGCCAAGGAAAGTTCTCTGATACCACTTGTAATATACTAGATATAAAAAATATCCAGAACAAAAATAAAATGCTAGAAATGGCAGAATAACAACAATATAATCAAAATAATCACCACAATAACACTAAAATGATATAAGAATAACAACAAAAATAACACTTTGATTCTGAGAGCAATGTTCATGGGCCTCTTCGAGGGGGCAACCTCCAGTCGAGCAGAGCTCTATTACAATAATTTCCAAGATAGGGTTCTCATACCCTCGACTCCTATTTATACTAAATATTTCTATCAAAAGAAGCATCTAGAGGAAGATCCTTCTTGAAGTGGAAGCTTCTATTAGGTATTCTTACATTTTACTTTGTTGCAAGGCCTTATTAATATTGACCTTTATTACATCCGAATATATTGTTCTACCTATGTGCGGGTTAGGACCCTAACATCCACTATACTGTTGTGTGTTTTAAAAATCATTTTTTTGAAGTATTATGTGGAGATTGCATATGATTTACTTGTGCCAAAAGTGATTTTATCAAAAAAAAGATACATAACATCTAGCATAAAAAATACCCATAACTTACAACTGATAAAGATGGAGAAAAACAAAGTAAATATATCCTTATTTATTGCCAGCTTATAAATGAGCGAGAACAATGGTAAGAACTCACAATTTTTTTGATGTATTTCAACTAATAATATTTTATTTATTGGAATATTATAATTTCCAAATGATTTGACCTCCAATGGTACTTATGCTACTTCAAAATCGATACTCCATAGAGATATATCGCTCCCCTTTTCTATAGAACGCAGTCTTGTATGACTATCTTAGCTCCAACACAAAAATATGGATTCTATTTCACGGAGAAGCGGTCTGTTTATAAGAATAAATAAGGTTGTTGTCAATACTCTTCCTCTGGAGGTGATAAATTCAACATTCTAACCCAAAAATGTGCCCAAATCACCTGGAAAGGTTCAACAAATGGAACCCATGATTTTTTTTGAAGAAATCATCCCCTGCACTTCCAGAATTTTTCCCGCTTAAGGAAAACATGACCCAATATAAGAGACTAGACAAACACTAAATAAACTCGGCCCCGCAAGCAAATTTGACCCCGGTAAAGCCAAAATTTAGTATCCACATTGAATCAGAGCCACTACAATGAAATAAACTCAACAATCACTAAGGAAACTACACTACCAAGATGAATACTCTACCACAATGAATCACAATAATAAGATCTAAGTGATCTCCTCTGAATGACCATCTAGGGTGGATAATATCACCACCAAAACCAATCTCAAAAATTCGCTATAGTTTTTCATCCCAAGAGCCAAATCCACAAAGAGCTTTCTCAATTCAATTGTATAAAATAACACGTGAATAATGAGAGAGAGCACCCTTATTTTACTTTTATCTTCTCATTGACACTTTTTCGACCCTTTTACCATTTTAATAAAGTAAAGTTACCTTTATAAACTTTAATTAGCTTAAAACATGTAATACCCTAGTTTTGAGTCCCCATATTAATAATGTATTTTTTTTATTTGATGAAAGACCAGAGCACCCAAACCATTAAAAGAGGTTGGAGTGCCTAGGAAATGTAATTCTTTGATAATTATTAATAATAAAATACATCGTTGGTTGCAAGAAATACAAGGACAAGAGTTATAGGGGGATATGATTCCACGAGAGAAGGGGATTAACTAACTACGCCATTTTATTATATTTTTATTTACCCATAATTGTTTTAATTGAGAGAAGTGGTTATGTGAGCTTCTTGGGGAAGGCCACGTTGTTCTTGATTTCCAGGTAAGTATATAAACCCATATTATGGGTTGTTTGGGAGTTCTTCTCCATTCACTCTTTCATTCATTGTTGTACATTTATCATTCCTCATTCATTCTTGTTCTTGGTTGGGACATGGGGGATAATTGTTGAGCAAAAATCCATTGTTTCCTGGTTGTAGTAATTACTGGTGTATTCTAGATATGAATTAATGCATGTATGTCTAATATGCATTGGCATGCATTAAGTTTTGTTCATAAGTGATAATCTTGAGAGTCCCAACATGGATATTATTTTCCAGATGCATTGGAGCCATGTAAAGAAGTGGACAACCTAATGGATTGCGTGGAAGTGAAGGGGGTTCATTGTCTTTGGGTGGTGAAGGTTGGAGAGAAGAGAGATGGGTAATTTGGATTTTTTTGTGTTGAGAAACCTGTGAGAGATTAAGTACTGACTGGTTTGGGAAGCTAAGTGTCATCCTGTAACCTGTCCTTGTGGATTCATAGCCCTCGCTCGGGGGTGAATTTATTTTTGAGAATTGGAACAACAATGTCTATGGTTAGGTGGAACATCCTTGGTCTACATCCAATTGGTGATTGAATTTGTTTAAGCTAATTTCTCTCTGTCTTCCTTTCCTTTTCTTATATATTTATTTCCATTGTGTATTAATTATTATCTCTGAATATCATATTTATAATATTCCATCTTGCAGGTTATTTTTGTGCATGGAATAATATTCATTTATTTTATGTTGTAGAATGAATCTTGATTATTGCATATAATTCTTTCATGCTTCTTGTTGGCACAGGGGAGGACCGAGAGTCCAAATGTAACAGTGCATGAACAAGCCCTAACTACTAACCCTTTTGGAAACACATACGGAGTAGATGTAGTCTCACCCAAAGTAGCAATAGGGGGTTGCAGGACACATGTGTCTACAACCAGAGGAAATGCAAGTGGATTCAAAGGAAAAACACACAACAACCTAGATATTAGTTACCCCCTTTAAGCCTACTATGTGAGATATATCTCAGATCTAATACAATGATGTAATAACAGAATATCAGAAAGAAAAAGAACACAACATCAATCACACAAAACAACAAGATATACATGGTTCACCCTCTCCCTAGGGCTACATCCATAGAATTGAGTTTCTTGATATTATATGAAAACATACAGTTCTATATACACACTTATATTGCAGATCTCTCTCTCCTTCTCTTATTCTCTCCCCTCCCTGCGCACCCAGCTGCAGGGTTGATCTTCGCACCCTGCTCAAGATATCACAATAGAACGGTATTCTCACAACACAATACTCTCCTTACACAACAACAGTAATCACTCGACATCAGCAATACAATCCTCTTCGAACTCAAAAGGACCCCTCCCAATTCATCTAGACCTTTATTTATACATTACAATGACAAACATCTAGGTGTCAAAACCCTAGATCCCAAAACCCTAGGTCAACTTGACCCACGTTTTTAGGGCTTCACCATCCTTTTTTTACTTCTTTCTTGCGAGGTGCTCCAAAGAAACCGTTGATGACTTTTTTTTCCACAATCCATCTTCCTTGCTGATCAGTCTTTCTCAATATTCTCCTTCAACAACTCATTTTCCCTTACTTCACTCCTTCATTTTTGCTTCTTTGACCTCAGTCAATGTTCCTTCCACGTAGTTCTTACTTTTCCTTCCCTCCTTAATCTTCACTTTTTTCCATAACCAAGGGCCAACAGGCCCCCAATACTCACATGTGACTCGTGCTGAGGCACTGCAGGTCTTATCCTTTTGTTTACATCGTTTTCAGACTGCGCGGAGCAGCCTGTGCTCTCTGTTCTGTTCCTAAATTCCTTCTATAGAATGTCTTTTTTGAGTCTGGAACCCAGTTTCAAATGCACTTGGTACCTAGACCCTTCTTCTTATTCTTTTACTGATATATGCGAGGCAACTGGTTGTCATAGTACAATTTCAACTGTCTCCCATTTACCAAGCCTTCCTTCTATTCTCTCTTCAAAGTCTTCAACTTTGTAGCTCCTCCTTCTGTAACATAGTCAACCTCATATGGACCAAGCCAATTTGTCATGAACTTCCTTGGATTCTTCATGAACTTGTTGTCATATACCAATACCAAATCTCCTTGCTTAAAGGTTTTCTTATTGATGTTTGTCATGATAGGCCTTTTCTCATTCTTTCTGTACCTGTTGGTTGAATCCTGCAATGAATCTATGTTCCTCCAACTCTACCAGTTGTGCAAGTATATCTTACACAGCCCCAATGTCATCCATATATGTGAATTATACAATTATTAAACTAGGAACCAAATATTCCATAGGTACGACTGCTTCTAGGCTGTAGACTAGCTTAAAGGGAGTCTGCATTGTCAACTTCTTGCAAGTGGTTTTGTAGCCCCATAACACTGTTGGTACTCTCAAATCCAAATCCTACCTATTTACACTGCAAATCTTCATCATCGCTATCTCCAATATCTTATTGAAAGCTTCAACTGTACCATTCTCTTGTGGGTTGTAAGGTGTTATCTTCTCATGGTGAAATTAAAATTCCCGAGTCAAGGCTTCAATAGTCTTATTAATAAAATGTGTACCTTGATATCTCCTAAGGATCTTAAAGAATCCAAATATAGTTATGATATCATCAAATATGAATCGTGCAGCTGTAGTTGGACTACAATCGTTAACTTCTCTTGCTTCTTCTTATCTGGTCAAATATTTTGTTGTAGTGATTATGTATCTCTCTCCTGTGCACTTCCCGGGTGGGTTGATAGGTCCCACAAAATAAATTACCCATTTCTCAAATTCTTGTAAATTTATTTGAGGTGATAAAGGCATCTTATCTCTTCTAGAAGGTTTCCCAACTCTTTGGCATACATCACAGTCTTTGTATTATTCCTTAGCATCTTTGTGTAAAGTGGGCCACTAGAGGCTAGCTCTAAGAACCTTCTGCGTTGTTTCTTTCCCTGCATAGTGTCCTCCTATGATGCCTTCATGTGATTCTACTAGAATCAGTGATATTTCTTCCTCCATAACACATCTCCTCATGATCTCATCAGGCCATATCTTATAAAGTTGTCCAACTATAAGTGAAAAATCTTCAACTCGAACTACTAGTTGTTTCTTCTGAATGATTGTATATTCGCGAGGTACCATTCCTGTTGATAAGAAATGGACTATCTCAGTGAAGTGATCATAAACCTTTCTGATGGCCATCAACTGTGCATCTGGTAGTGTATCCTCCAAACTGGTAGGTTCCTCTCCATGTTCTAACCTAGACAAATGGTCAGGTCCGTTTTTCATTCTCCATAACTTGACCACATTCTCAAAATCATATTCCTTGAATAAAAGTAGCCATATACATATTATTCCCCCCAACACTGGCTTGTTTACTAGGTATTTCAAAACAGAGTGATCAGTGAACATCTTAAAATGTCCTCCCAACAAGTAGTGTCAAAACTTCTGCAGCGCATACACCATGGCTAAACCTTCTCCCTCAGTGGTAGTGTAATTTATCTCAGCTGTAGAGAGATTTTCGCTAGTGAAGGCTAACAGATGGTCAATATCTCCTTCTCTTGGTTGTGATAACACTAATCCTAATGAAATAGATGATGCATCGATGTGCACAGGGAATTCCTTACTCCAATATGAGAAAACCAGAATAAGCGCAGTTACCATTTTCTGTTTCAGTGTGTCGAAGCTCTGTTTACATTCCTCTGACCATTGGAATTGACAATCTTTATTGAAAATATTCTCCATGGGTGTTATTATCTGTGCATATCCCTTGATGAACTTTTTGTAGTATCCAGTATGTCCCAGCGCATTGTGCAGTTGTCTAACCGAAGTAGGAGGAGGTATATCAACAATGATGGCAATCTTGGAAGGATCTACCAACAACCCTTGCTTACACACAATATGGCCTAGAAGCACCCCAAAGGGTGAAAAGAAGATACAGTTCTTCAGGTTCAGGGAAATATTGCATTTCTTGTACTTATCCAACATTATTATTAAGCATTCAATATGATTTTGCAATAAGCTAAAAACAGTCCAATCATCAAAATATGCTTCCAAAAATTTATGTAAAAATTCCTTGAATGCTTCGACCACCACCCTAGAAAATATGGTTGGTGCATTCTTCACTCCAAAAGGCATCACTGTGTACTAGAAATAACCCCATTATGTTGCAAATGTGGTCTTATGGTGATCTTCCTTAGCAATCCTGATCTGGTGATAACCTGAAAATCTATCTGTGAAGGATTAAACTTCCTATCATTCCACATTATCCAACACTTCATTAGTAAACGGTCTAGGGAATGGATCATGTAAACATACATCATTCATTTTCCTCAAGTCTACATAGATTCTGATCTCTCGTATCTTCTTATCTTGGACCACCATAGGGATGATCCATTTTGACCCTTCAATAGGTTCTATGATTGATGCTTACAACATTCTATCCAATTCAACCTTGACTTTCTGCTTATATTTAGGATTCAATCTGCAGGGTCTCTGCTTGATTGGCCTTGCAACTAGTTTCAAGGGAATATTCATCTCTCCCATAGGCCCTTTAATTCCCTTCATGTCGGTGAACTTGGTGGGAAACAAGTCTTAATATTCATGCAATAGTTCTGTGATCTTATCAATAGTGGAATCATCCCAATAATCTCCAATGTTTGCAAGCTTAGGTTCTTTCTCTGTTCCAATATTAACTTTCTTGATTTTGATTGGTTGTCCAATAAAAGGTAGTTTGACTCTTGGTCCTTCTATGTCTCTCTGTCCTTCTATTTCTGTGATGTTCACATTCCTAGGATCATCGTCTTCATCAACATTGATATTGTAGCAACCTTGCAATTTATAAAGTGGTGCAGTCCATTCTGTTGGTGGGTCTTAAACCCCTTAACTCAATAGTAGGAACCAAATCCGCCACCGAGGCCCAATTAGACTTTGTAGCATTTTTGATTGGGATGGTTCTCCAGATCTCATGATCCAGCCAAAGTAATCCAATAGTTCCATGTCATCCATACATATGACACATGATGCTTTTTTATTGGTTTACATGGACCCCCCAAAAAGACATTTTTGGGTGACACGTGGCATCCTATCATGTTGCCACATCATCATGATGTCATCTATCAATTGTAAACACTTTTAAGTACATGCCACGTGGCATCCTATGGGATTTCCACATGACACCCCCTTTGAATTTTGACTCGTTTGACCACAAATTTGACTGGCCATAACTTATTCATACAAACTTCATTTGAGGTGATTTTTTCGTTGTTGAAAAGCTATCAATGAGATCTACGCAACGAAGTAGTTTTCAAAAGAATTTAAGATATTAAAATTTTGAGCATTTTGGATCCTCCTAGATCACTTTTTGAATGTTTCAGATCCTCTTGGATCAATTTTAATGTCCTAGAGATTGTTTGCACACTTTCTTCTCACCACCATTGCAATACACAAGAGTTTTATAAGTGTTGTATTTTGTCAAACACTTAGGTTGTAGGTGTCTTTTCACTGTCCAACTTCCACTATAATATACTAGATATAAAAATCATGTAGAATAAAAATAAAATGCTAGAAATGGAAGAATAACAACAATATAACCAGAATAATCACCACAATAACACTGAAATGATATAAGAATAACAACATAAATAACACTTTGATTCTGAGAGCAATGTTCATGGGCCTCTTTGAGGGGGAAACCTCTAGTCGAGCAGAGCTCTATTACAATAATATCCAAGCTAGGGTTCTCATACCCTTGACTCTTATTTATACTAAATATGTCTATCAAAAGACGAATCTAGAGGAAGATCCTTCTTGAAGCAGAATCTTCTATTAGGTATTATTACATTCGACTTATTCTATTTTATTGCAAGGCCTTATTAATATTGACCTTTATTACATCTGAATATATTTTTCTACCTATGTGTGGGTTAGGACCCTAACATGTCCTCCCCCTTAAAAATAGCCTTTTCCTCAAGGCTTGAGATGTGGAAATTGTTGCAAAATGGTAGCTGGTTCCCAAGTGGCATCTGTTGGAGTTGTATCTTTCCAATGGATTAACCCTTCCTTGATGGTTCTCTGATGTAGGTGATGCTCACACTGGTCCAAAAATTCTTGTGGCTGTAGCCAAATGGATCCTTCTTCGGCTAACTCGGGAAGGTTTGCTTGAATTTGACACTTAGTTCCGATCACCTTATTTAAGAAGGAAACATGAAAAACAAGATGTAGCTTCAAATTATTAGGCAAATCTAACTGATAGGCCACTTGTCCCATGGGATTGAGAACTGTATAAGGACCATAAAATTTGGGTGCTAGCTTCTGAAAATGCTCATCCTTGAGGGAATTCTTCTTGTAAGCTTGTAGGTGAAGAAACACTTGATCCCCTTCTTCAAATTGACATTAAAACCGACCTTGATATTCTTGTTGCTTCATTCGATTGTTTTCCATGAACAAATTCTCTTGGAGGGTACGAAGAATAGCCTCTCAAACTGTAAGTGTTTGTTCAACCGCATGGACCTTCGAGACACCAAGTAAGTATGAGATAACTGAAGGTGGATTCTATCCATATACCACTTCAAAAGGACTAGGAGTCATGCATGTAGCTGTATGGTATGAAGTGTTGTACCACCATTCAGCTAGGGGTAACCATTGAGCCCAATTATTTTTCTTTTCTGAGGCAAAAAATCTCAAATATGTTTCCAAACACTTGTTGACAACTTCTATTTGACCATCAGTTTGGGGATGATAAGTTGTAATGAGATGCAATTGGGTGCCTTGTAGCTTGAACAATTCTTGCCAAAAATTTCTTGTGAAAGTTGGGCCACATTCAGAAACAATAGAGTGTGGCATGCCATGGAGCTTGAAGACCTGATCCATGAAAATTTGAGCCACCAGGGATGCTATAAACGGGTGTTGAAGAGCGCATAAATGAGCATACTTGGAAAGGTGATCAACAACCACCATGATGACTGATTTATTTCTCGATTTGGGTAAGCCTGTAGTAAAATCCATAGAGATGTCCTTCCAAATAGCAGGTGGAATCGTGAGCAGTTGTAGTGTGCCCAGAGATTTGACTGTTTCTCCTTTGTTGTGTTGACACACATCACATTCGATGACAAAATTATGAATGTCCTGGTTCATACCATCCCAGAAAAAAGAATGTTTGACCTTGTCATAGGTTTTGGTGAACCCGGAGTGCCCCGCTGTCGATGTAGCATGAAGCTCATAAAGTACCATGGATTTAAGCTTTGATTGTTTACTTAAATACAAACAGACTTTGTATCAAAGCTCATCATGGATCCAAGAGTACCCTGGGGGAGTTCGAACACTAGACTGCAATTGTTGGATCAACTGTGAACTTTTGGGATCTTGTAGCCATTCCTGGTGAACAGCTTGGAGCCAATCGGGTACAATGAAGGAAAGAGAAAAAACGGATCCTTCATATTCATATTTGCAAGAAAGTGCATCTGCAACCACATTTTCTTTTCCTTTCTTGTAAATGATCTCATAATCATAGCCAAATATCTTAGTTACCCATTTTTGTTGCTTCGGGGAGGAAATGCGTTGTTCCAAAAAATACTTGAGGATTTGATGGTTTGTCTTAATTTGGAAGTGTTACCCCAATATATAAGGGTGACACAAATCAATGACATCCAGAATAGCCAACATTTCCTTTTCATAGATAGATTTTCCCAGATTTCGTTCCGGTAGTTTCTTGCTGGTAAAGGCCAAAGGCCGACCCTCTTGCATAAGGACAACACCAATTCCTTTCCCTAAAGCATCACATTCCAAGACAAAGGTCTTTGTGAAATCAGGAAGGGCCAGGACTGGAGTGGTGCACATGGCCATCTTCAAGGTTTGAAAATCTTGAGCAGAAGCTAGAGTCCAAGTGAAAGAGTTGTTTTTTAGGAGAGTAGTGAGAGGTGCTACAATCTTTCTATAATTCTTACCAAACTTGCGATAATAACCTGTTAAGCCCAGAAATCCACACAATATTTTGAGAGTCTTTGGGTGAGGCCATTCTTGCATAGCTTCAATCTTTTTAGGATCCACCCTGACGCCATCTTTTCCAACCAGGTGACCCAAGAACTCTACTTCTAAGGCACTAAAAGCACATTTAGAAATTGGAAGGAGAAATTGATCCACATGACCAAGATGTTTTGTCTAGGTATTTCTATAGATGAGGATATCATCAAAGAAAACTAAGACAAAATGATGGAGAAAAGGACGAAAGACATGATTCATGAGGCTTTGGAAGGTTGAGGGAGCATTACACAAGCCAAAGGGAATGACCAAAAACTCATAGTGGCCCTCATGAGTTCTAAAGGCAGTCTTGGGAATGTCTGCCTCTTTCATACGTATATGGTGGTAGTCCAAATGAAGATCAAGTTTGGTAAATAATTGGGTGCCACTCAGTTCATCCAGGAGGTCATCAATGATAGGAATGAGAAATTTGTCTTTAATGGTAAGTTTGTTGAGGGAACCGAAGTCAGGACACATTCACCAAGAACCTTCTTTCTTTAGTACCATGACCACAGGAAAAGAGTAGGGGCTTGTACTAGGGAAGATAACGTATGCATAAAGGAGTTCCTAGACCATTTTCTCAATTTCATTTTATTGGGAAAAGGGGTGACGATATAGACGGATATTGGGAGCAAGGATTTCGGGTACAAGGGGAATGGAATGATCATGAACACCGCGTGAAGGAGGGAGTCCTTGGGGAGTGAAAAAGACCACTTGATATTTATAAAGGATGGCTTGGAGGTCTTGCGGCACCGAGGATGTTTTTTTTGCTTGGATGGCATGGAGTTGAGCAATAACACCATAATGACCCTTTTTGAGAAATTTTTCCATGCGATGGGAACTAATGATCTCAGGTGAACAAGAGGTGATGCCTTGGAACTTATATTGGTGGCCCTCCTGGTCAAATTGCATGGTTGATTTCTTAAAATCCATGAGAATGGGATCCAAAGTCCTTAGCCAGTCTGCATCCAACACAATGTCACACCCGTGCATGTCTATAGAAAACATATGGGATTTCAGGTGGCATTCACCAATTTGGAGACACATTTTCACAACGCCGCCAACATTTCATGGAACCACCATTGGCAATCATGATTTGGAAATTATTGACGGAATGGATGTAGCAATGAGTTTCTTGGGCAATGCAGCGATGAATAAAATTATGGTTGCTTTCACTATCAACCAAAATGATGACCTTTTGATGCTTGATTTAACCAATTAGATTGAGGGTTTGGGGAGAAGAGAAGCCAGTGAGAGAATTGAGGGAAATGACTGGTTCGACTTTAGGAGGGTCTGATGGAGGGGTTATGTCGGGGGTTTCAGGTGACCCGGACACAAGGGGAGTTTCAATATCCTCTTCCGAAATATCCTCGGAGATGGCCATAAACAACTTTTGTTCCTTATACTTGTGGCCCAGGAAATATTTGTCATCACAATTATAACAAAGGCCTTTGAGTTGGCATTCATCCATTTCATCCCTGGTCAATTTTTGGATCTTTAGTGGAGCAGAGGGAGTAGTGGCATAATGATATATCTCTGTGGCTTAAAGATGCCAGAATACGTCTCTACCCTCAAAAAAATTTACCCACCATTTCTGCCAAGGAAAGTTCTCTGATACCACTTGTAATATACTAGATATAAAAAGTATGCAGAACAAAAATAAAATGCTAGAAATGGAAGAATAACAACAATATAACCAGAATAATCACCACAATAACACTAAAATTATATAAGAATAACAAGAGAAATAACACCTTGATTCTGAGAGCAATGTTCATGGGCCTCTTCGAGGGGGAAACCTCCATTCGAGCAGAGCTCTATTACAATAATCTCCAAGCTAGGGTTCTCATACCCTCGACTCCTATTTATACTAAATATGTCTATCAAAAGAAGCATCTAGAGGAAGATCCTTCTTGAAGTGGAAGCTTCTATTAGGTATTCTTACATTCGACTTTTTTACAAGGCCTTATTAATATTGACCTTTGTTACATCCGAATATATTGTTCTACCTATGTGTGGGTTAGGACCCTAACATCCACTATACTGTTAGGTGTTTTAAAAATAATTTTTTTGAAGTATTATGTGTAGGTTTCATATGATTTACTTGTTCCAAAAGTGTTTTTATCAAAACAAAGATACATAACATCTAGCATAAAAAATACCCATAACTTACAACTGATAAAGATGGAGAAAAACAAAGTAAATATATCCTTATTTATTACCAGCTTCTAAATGAGCAAGAGTAATGGCAACAACTCACAATTTTTTTGATGTATTTCAACTAATAATATTTTATTTATTGGAATATTAGAATTTCCAAATGATTTGACCTCCAATGGTACTTATGCTACCTCAAAATCGATACTCCATAGAAATATATCACTCCCCTTTTCTACAAAACGCGGTTTGGTATGACTATCTTAGCTCTAACACAAAAATATGGATTTATTTCAAGGAGAAGTAGTCTGTTTATAAGAATAAATAAGCCCATTGTCAATACTTTTCCTCTAGAGGTGAGAAATTCAACATTCTAACCCACAAATGTGCCCAAATCACTTGGAAAGGTTCAACAAATGGAACCCATGATTTTCTTTAAAGAAATCATGCCCCGCACTTCCAGAATTTTTCCCACTTAAGGAAAACATGACCCAATATAAGAGACTGGACAAAAACTTAATAAACTCGGTCCCTCAAGCAAATTTGACCCCCCCAGAGCCAAAACTTAGTATCCACATTGAATCAGAGTCGTTGCAATGAAATAAACTCAACAATCACTAAGGAAACTACACTACCAAGATGAATACTCTACCACAATGAAGCACAATAATAAGATTTGAGTGATATCCTCTAAATGACCATATAGGGTGGATAATCTCACTACCAAAACCAATCTCAAAAAATCTCTATGGTTTTTTGTCGCAAGAACCAAAGCCACAAAGAGCTTTTGCAATTCAATTGTATAAAATAACAAGTGAATAATGAGAGAGAACACCCTCATTTTACTTTGATCTTCTCGTTGACACTTTTTGGACCCTTTTACCATTTTAATAAAGTAAATTTACCTTTATAAACTTTAATTAACTTAAAACATGTAATACCTTAGTTTTGAGTCCCCATATTAATAATGTATTTTGTTTATTTAATGAAAGACCAGAGCACCCAAACAATTAAAAGAGGTCGGAGTGCCTAGGAAATGTAATTCTTTGATCATTATTAATAATAAAATACATCATTGGTTGCAAGAAATACAAGGACAAGAGTTATAGGGGGATATGATTCCACAAGAGAGGGGAATTAACTAACTATGCCATTTTATTCTATTTTTATTTACCCATAATTGTTTTAATTGAGAGAAGTGGTTATGTGAGATTCTTCGGGAAGGCCACGTTGTTCTTGATTTCCAAGTAAGTATATAAACCCATATTATGGGTTGTTTGGGGGTTCTTCTCCATTCACTCTTTCATTCATTGTTCTTCATTTATCATTCCTCATTCATTCTTGTTCTTGGTTGGGACATGGGGGAGAATTGTTGAGGAAAAATCCATTGTTTCCTTGTTGTAGTAATTATTGGTGTATTCTAGATATGAATTAATGCATGTATGTCTAATATGCATTGGAATGCATTAAGTTTTGTTCACAAGTGAGAATCTTGAGAGTCCCAACATTGATATTATTTTCTAGATGCATTGGAGCCATGTAAAGAAGTGGACAACCTAATGGATTGCGTGGAAGTGAAGGGGGTTCATTGACTTTGGGTGGTGAACGTTGGAGAAAAGAGAGATGGGTAATTTGGATTTTTGTGTGTTGAGAAACCTATGAGAGATTAAGTACTGATTGGTTTGGGAAGCTAAGTGTCATCCTGTAACCCGTCCTTGTGGATTCACAGCCCTCACTCAGGGGTGAATTTATTTTTGAGAATTGGAACAAGAATGTCTATGGTTAGGTGGAACATCCTTGGTATACATCCAATTGGTGATCAAATTTGTTTAAGATAAGTTCTCTCTGTCTTCATTTCCTTTTCTTATATATTTATTTCCATTGTGTATTAATTATTATCTCTGAATATCATATTTATAATATTCCATCTTGTAGGTTATTTCTGTGCATGGAATAATATTCATTTATTTTATGTTGTAGCATGAATCTTGATTAATGCATATGAGTCTTTCATGATTCTTGTTGGCACAGGGGAGGACCCAAGGTTCAAATGTAACAGTGCACCAACAAGCCCTAACTATTGGCCATTTTGGCAACACCTATGGAGTAGATGTAGTCTCACCTGAAGTAGCAATAGGGGATTGCAGGACACGTGTGTCTACAACCAGAGGAAATGCAAGTGGATTCAAAAGAACAACACACAACAACCTACATATTATTTACCCCCTTTGAGCCTACTACGTGAGATATATCTTAGATCTAACAAAATTATGTAATAACAAAATATCATAAAGCAAAAGAACACAACATCAATCACATAGAACAACAAGATATACATGGCTCACCCTCTCCCTAGGGATACATGCATAGAACTAAGTTTCTTGATATTATATGAAAACATGCAGTTCTATCTGTGCACTTATCTTGTAGATCTCTCTCTCCTTCTCTTATTATCTCCCCTCCCTGCACACCCAGTTGTAGGGTTGATCTTCATACCCAGCTCAAGATCTTAAAATACAACAGGATTCTCACAACACAATACTCTCCTTACACAACAATAGTAATCACTCGACATCAACAATACAATCCTCTTCAAACTCGGAATGACCCCTCCCAGTTCCTCTATATCTTTATTTATACATTACAATGACAAATTTCTAGGTGTCAAAACCCTAGATCCCAAAACCCTAGATCCCAAAACCCTAGGTCTTAAACCCTAGGTCAACTTGACCCACGTTTTTAGGGCTTCACCAACCTTTTTTTCCTTTTTTCCCACGAGGTGCTCCAAATCAACCATTGATGACTTTTTTTCCAACAATCCATCTTCCTTGTTGATCAATCTTTCTCAATATTCTCATTCAACAACTCGTTTTCCCTTACTTCGCTCCTTCTTTTCTGCTTCTTTGACCACTTCGACCCAATCTCAGTCAATGCTCCTTCTGCACTTTTTCTTCCCTCCTTAATCTTCGCTTTCTTCCATAACCAGGGGCCAACAGGCCCCCAATACTCACATGTGACTCGTGCCGAGGCACTAAAGGTCTTAGCCTTTTGTTTACATTGTCTTCAGACTATGCGGAGCAGCCTATGTTCTCTATTCTATTCCTCCCTTCCTTGTGCAGTCTGTCTTTTTTGAGTCTGGTACTCAGTTTCAAATGCACTTGGTACCTAGACCCTTCTTCTTATTCTTTTATTGAGAGCTGCAAGGCAGCTGGTTGTCGTAGTACAATTTCAACCGTCTCCCATTTACCAAACCTTCCTTGTATTCTCCCTTCAAAGTCTTCAATTGTGTAGCTCCTCCTTCTGTAACATAGTCAACCTCATATGGAGCAAGCCAATTTCTCATGAACTTCCATGGATGCTTCATGAACTTGTTGTCATATACCAATACCAGATCTCCTTTCTTAAAGGCTTTCTTCTTGATATGTCTGTCATGATAGGCCTTTTCTCGTTCTTTCTGTACCTGTTGGTTAAATCCTGCAATGAATCTATGTTCCTCCAACTCTACCAACTGTGCAATTATGTCTTACATAGCCCCTATGTCATCAATATATGTGAATGCTACAATTATTAGACTAGGAACCAAATATTCCATAGGTACGACTGCTTCTAGGCTATAGACTAGCTTAAAGGGAGTCTGCATTGTCAACTTCTTGCAAGTGGTTCTGTAGGCCCATAACACTGTTGGTACTCTCAAATCCAAATCCTACCTATTTACATTGAAAATCTTCATCATCTCTATCTCCAAGATCTTACTAAAAGCTTCGACCGTACCATTCTCTTGTGGGCTGTAAGGTGTTATCTTCTGATGGTGAACTTCAAATTCTCGAGTCAAGTCTTCAATAGTATTATTAATAAAATGTGTACCTTGATCACTCATAAGGATATTAGAGAATACAAATATGGTTATGATATAATCAAATATGAATCATGCAGCTGTAGCTGCACTACAGTCCTTAACTTCTCTTGCTTCTTCCCATCTAGTCAAATATTTTGTTGCAGTGATTATGTATCTCTCTCCTATGCACTTCCCAGGTGGGTTGATAGGTCCCATGAAATAAATTACCCATTTCTCAAATGCCTGTAAAGTTATTTGAGGTGATAAAGGCATCTTATCTCTTCTGGAAGGTTTCCCAACTCTTTGGCATACATCACAGGCTTTGTATTATTCCTTAGCATCTTTGTGTAAAGTGGGCCACCAGAGGCCAGCTCTAAGAACCTTTTGCATTTTTGCTTTCCCTGCATAGTTTACTCTTGTGATGCCTTCATTTTATTCTACTAGAATCAATGATATTTCTTCCTCCATAACACATCTTCTCAATATCTCATCAGGTCCCATCTTATAAAGTTGTCCAACTATAAGTGAAAACTCTGCAACTCAAACTACTAGTTGTTTCTTCTAAATGACTGTATATTTGCGAGGTGTCATTCTTGTTGATAGGAAATGGAATATCTCAGTGAAGTGATCATAAACCTTTTTGATGGCCATCAACTATGCATCTGGTAGTGTATCCTCCAAACTGGTAGGTTCCTCTCCATGTTCTAACCTAGACAAATGGTCAGGTCCCTTTTTCATTCTCCCTAGCTTGACCACAATCTCAAAATCATATTCTTGGAATAAAAGTAGCCATATACATGTTCTTCCCCCCAACACTGACTTGTTTACTAGGTATTTCAACTCAGATTGATCAGTGAACATCTTAAAATGTCCTCCCAACAAGTAGTGTCGAAACTTCTGCAGCGCGTACACCATGGCTAAACCTTCTCTCTCAATGGTAGTGTAATTTATTTCAGCTGTAGAGAGATTTATGCTAGCGAAGGCTAACGGATGGTCAATATCTCCTGGTCTTAGTTGTGCTAACACTGCTCCTAATGAAATAGATGATGCATCAACGTGCACATGGAATTCCTTACTCCAATCTAGGAAAACCAGAATAGGTGCAGTTACTATTTTTTGTTTCAGTGTGTCAAAGATCTGTTGACATTCCTCTGACCATTGGAATTGACAATATTTATTGAAAATATTCTCCAGGGGTGTTGTTATCTGTGCATATCCCTTGATGAAATTTCTGTAGTATCCAGTATGTCCCAGTGCAGTGTGCAGCTATCTAACCGAAGTAGGAGGAGGTATATCAACAATGATGGCAATCTTGGAAGGATCTACCAGCAACCCCTGCTTACACACAATATGGCCTAGCAGCACCCCGAAGGGTGAAAAGAAGATACATTTCTTCAGGTTCAGGGAAATCTGACATTACTTGTACTTATCCAACATTAGTATTAAGCATTCAATATGATTTTGCAATAAGCTAAAAATAGTTCAATCATCAAAATATGCTTCCAAAAATTTATGTAAAAATTCCTTGAATGCTTCGACCACCACCCTAGAAAATATGGTTGGTGAATTATTTAGTCTAAAAAGAATCACTGTGTACTATAAATAACCCCATTATGTTGCAAATGTGGTCTTATGGTGATCTTCCTTAGTAATCCTGATTTGGTGATAACCTGAAAATCCATCTGTGAAGGAGTAAACTTCCTGTCATCCCACATTATCCAACACTTCGTTAGTAAACGGTGTAGGCAATGGATCATGTAAACATGCATCATTCAGTTTCCTCAAGTCTACATAGATTCTGATCTCTCCTATATTCTTATCTTGGACCACCATAGAGATGATCCATTTTGAATCTTCAATAGGTTCTATGATTCATGCTTCCAACATTCTATCCACTTCAACCTTGAGTTTCTTCTTATATTTGGGATTAAATCTGTAGGGTCTCTGCTTGACTGGACTTGCATCTAGTTTCAAGGGGATATTCATCTCTCCCATGGGCCCTTTAATTCCTTTCATGTCGATGAACTTGGTTGGAAACAAGTCCTAATATTCATGCAGTAGTTTTGTGATCTTATCAATAATGGAATCATCCCAATAAGCTCCAACGTTTGTGAGCTTAGGTTTTTTCTCTATTCCAATATTCACTTTCTTGATTTTGATTGGTTGTCCAATAAAAGGTAGTTCGACTCTTGGTCCTTCTCTATCTCTACGTCCTTTTGTTTATGTGATTTTCACATTCCTAGGATCATCGTCTTTATCAACATTGATATTGTAGCAACCTTGCAATTTATGAAGTGGTGCAGTCCATTCTGTTGATGGGTCTTAAACCCCTTAACTCAATAGTAGGAACCAAACCTACCACCGAGCAACAATTATACTTTGCATCATTTGTGATTGGAATGGTTCTCCAGATCTCGTGATCCGACCAATTTAATCAATGGGATTTATGTTTTCTTGTGGAGTCATATCCTTCAGTTGGGATTTTCTCTTTTGGTATTTTCTCTTTAGTTAGGATAAATGTGAGAAAAATCCAGTATAAACCAACTTGACCACACAACGATAAGGAATTCTAAAGACTGGGAAAGGTTGGTCTTAGGATAACCCTCACTCTAGCATGCAGACAATGATCTCTTACCACAGGCCCAGTAATAATACTTTAACTGTGTGAGCACTCGATCACTACCTGAGATTTTAACCTAAACTATCCAAGAAACAAAATGAGAGAAAATTTAACTAATGCAGAAGAGGCTGAGCTTAGGATTGTTGGAATATAGAAGATGGTGTGCTCGTTTTACCATTCACGATACCCTCGGCACTCAACCACAGGCCAAAGCCTCCCTCTGAGCACCTTAACCTTGACCTGAGAATTTCTTCGGGAGAAAACCCTAGGCTAGATAGCCAAACAAAGAGTAGCACATCAATCCCCAAGGATAGTGCATCACAAAAGACTGATCAAATGTTCCAAACCCTAGCCAAGAGATATCCAAGCCAATATTGAAACTAGTTATTGCTACAGCTACAACTACAACCCTCCTCCAAACCTACACACCAGACTGCAACTACAGTGCGCACCAACTGGGAAACTGCAATTCTGAGTTGCTACAAATGAGAACCGACACCCTGTATTTATAGTAATCCTGCCAGTTTGTTGGGGCCAACTTCTCCTTCTGGGTATGTGTCTGTTCAGTATATTATTATTATTTCTGGCTGACTTCTTCTCTTGGAGGCTAATAGCCTAATATAAATTATATTCTTGAGCCGACAAGGCTTCTAGGGTTATTAGCCAATTCATTAGGGTTTCTCTTGCTTCCCAGAGTCCTCTATTCTTGTCAGGTTCACATGTAGAGGTAAATACCTCCCGCAACTACCATAATATTAACACTCCCTCCTAGCTAGAGAGGTATATACAGGTAATGGACTTGAGTACAAAACATACCATTTACCCGATAGCATCAATATAATCATCTAGACTACTTCATGACTAGATCATGAGCATAACCATCACTATCAGCTGCATCATCTCTCGAAACCATACTTCATCTAAGTAATATGATGTTGGATAAGTCACTCTCACCATAGAGTGATACAAGAGGATTAAAAGATCTGAACTATTTTCCATCTGGAAATTCTCTGTTCATCATTCATCTGAATGATCATCATCTCTAATAAATTGTTGATAGTCTTCAAGGCAATTAGAACAAGGATAGAACACACCTGTGTCTATTCATAGTAGTACACAACTACAATCTAGTGGTTAACTACCACATCAAGTAACACACAAGTACTTGATCAGCAATGTATAGTTCCGAGCAGTGAAACACATTCACCACAATAGTCCTCATCTACTGTCATATAGTCTTCATAACAAACATCTGAGAGCATCCTGCATAGAAACAATGTTATGATAAAAACTGTATCATATTTGCCAATGTTTCACTCACGTCTGTGAGATCTGAAAGAATGTCTACCACCATAGTAGTCTTCATCTGCATAGAAACAATGTTATCAAAAAAACTGAATCAACTGGGCCAATCTTTCACTCACCTTTGTGAGATCTGAAAGAGTGTCTGCCCTCGGTATGGAATATCAACAATGATCATCTGGGCCAATATTTCACTCACATCTGTGAGATCTGAAAGAATGTCTGCCCTCAATATATAACATTAATAATAATCATCTGGGCCAATATTTCACTCACATCTGTGAGGTCTGAAAGAATGTCTGCCCTCAACATAGAATATCAATAATAGGCTATCTACCCCATTCTTCTCAACCAAGGAAGAAGGATTGTTTATGATTTCTGAACCTGGACCATTTCCCACCCTGGGCCATTTTTCTGACACTAAACAAAGTGTAACCTAGAGAGAATGAGTCTTCCCTCGAGAAATGCTTGGACCATTCCTTACCCTAGGCCATTCCTCTAACACTAAACAAAGTGTAACCTGGAGGGGATGAGTCTGCCCTAAGGAATGACTGTCTTAGACTATTCCCCACCCTGGGCCATTCTTCTGACACTAAAAAAAGTGTAACCTGGAGAGAATGAGTCTGCCCTCAAGGAATAACTGTCCCTAATTTCTAAGCATGGACTACTCCCCACCCTGGGCCATTCCTTCGGCACCAAACAAGGTGTAGCCTCGAGAGAATGAGTCTTCCCTCGAGGAGTAATTGTCCAGACCATTCCCCACCCTGGGCCATTCCTCTGACACTAAAAAAAGTGTATCCTAGAAAGAATGAGTCTGCCCTCGAGGAATGTTTGTCCTGCATCAACCTCCAAAATAGACGATTCTTCAAAACTGCTCACAACTGTGAACTTCGAAAGAATGATTGCCCGACGAGGTGGACCATTCTACTTGACCACTACACAGAGTGACTGCCAAGAAGAATGACTGTCCTAGACCACTCCCCATAATGGGAAGTTGATGTCTATGATACATCAGCAATCAGTCTGCCTCCCATGTTAACTACAATGGGAAGCCACTATTCGTCAGAAATCTCAATCCACTTTCTGAATAGGAAATCATCTGTCCAATCTGGACTTTTACAAAGATAAATGCTCCCTCCTAACTGGAGAGTTATTTCAATCAAAAAAACAAATGTTTGCATACCTTCTTCTAGCTTGGAGAGTCTTCCCTTCCAATTAATAGAGTTATTTCCACGAGCTCTAGCTTGAGTATGCAAGTCCTTTCATCTTGGATAGAGGATTTACCAAAATGTATGCATATCTACTCATCTGTGGAGATATGCATTGGAGAAAACATTTTCTTCTTTCTGGACTTCATCATGGGTAGTGTAATGCTTGTACTGTAGTCTGGAACATTGTGAAGGCTTCTTATAGATCTAAACAATAGAGTATATCATAGTTGGAGAACTGGAACATATCTGTGTGGCACTTCTTCTGTCATCATGAGATCTGATCTTCTGAGTAGTCATCTTGATGTTATAGGAAATATTTACCACACTTCTGTTATGCACTGGGGGTTGTTCACCAAGTTGTCTTCTTCTTATATGCATACATGAGTATCTTTCCGGTATGCCTCAAAGTATTGAGATTTCTCTGCATGCGCTCTTTACTCAAATTCTTCTGGAGAACATTCTTTTCATTCATCTGATGTAGAATTCTGACTCATGGATGTTGCGGATAATATAATGACTTATATAGAGATAAGTCCGGTGTACTAGAACAATCAATCATCATAGTCTTCTCCCTCCATCTGGGAGAACCTCTGGTTCTGGATCTCGCAATGCTTTCATTCATAAGTCTTCCGTACATTTTTCTTCATCATGACTTTCAGTTCTTTTGCTTGATTGCCTTTTAGTGAGTTCATATTAGGTTGGTAATCTTGTGATTCTTGATACAATGACTGGTTGTTCTGATTCTTCTTTCTTGGAATCTTCATGTTCTTTTTTTTCTTTATCTCTTGGGTCCATGGAGTTTCTTATAGATTCCATGTCCTAGAGATTCCACTTCTTACCTTCATTATAGGATCACGGATCTAGATGGACAACCAGGAATATTTTAAGTCTTCTCTTCGAAAAAGGTCTTTTTCTATGGTTAAGCTGAACACGTACTGTCTTTCATGACTGCTACCATGGACATATATATTTCATCATCTTCAATGGATCATAGGATTAGCTCCCTCATAATATTTGCTTCATGTAAGAGTGCATATAATCTGCTCCCTTCATCTGACTGAGTCCATGCTTCTGTCTCCATCCTTGTTGTCTTCTACAATATGTAATAGAGTCCACGCTTCCATTTGCAACCTTATTGTCTTCTGCAATATATAATTGGATTTCTTGTCTTAACAGAGTCCATGTTTCCGTCTTGGTTTTCATCATAAGTCTTTCCCCAATTTATCTTGATGTCTGACTTCTAAGTCTCTTCAGGATTGATTTGGCTTATCTTTTAATATCTTTCACATGATATATTTCATCCCTTCATGTGTATTATATAATGATATTTATTCTTATCTTGTTGTTCTTCCATAGGTATAGTTCTTCTTGGAACACATTATCTTCCAAGAGATAGATATACAAGATATGTACAAAGACGATGCAAGCAATATATGTACAGAAAATAAGAATAGTGTTGTTTACCTTTTAGTAGAAGAAGTCTCTTCCATCCTGATTAGTCTTCTTTATAGGTTCCTTTTCTTCGGAAATTGATGCTTCATTCTTCTCTTTCCTTTTCTTTAGCTCGGGACATTGGTTCCTGTAGTGACCATACTTTTGACAGTTGAAGCACTGTATTTCTGAAATGTCTTTTCTTTGTTTTGGCTTCCTTCTTGAATCGAACTTTCTTTTGTCTCTGAAGTTCT
>ML777819.1:284833-322674 GCA_009831015.1 Picea engelmannii
CTCATAACTTGTCCAATGTTTCTGACTGAGAAGAGATTTGTTAGGGCATCGTACATCTTCTTCGATGAGTCAAGATGGGATATGTAGGGTATCAAGTGGTCTTTTATGGAATCCACTATGATACTCATGGCATTGATGCCAACGTCTTTGAACTTCTCCATAGTTGCAACGTTCTGCGGTTCTTTCTCTTCTCCTTCTTTAAACTTTGGCTTCACGATCTTTCCTTTCACAATATCCAACACTTTATTCTTAGCAAGGATGAGGTCAATCCTTGTCTTCCATGCTCTGAAGTTAGAGGCTCCATCTAGCTTGTTCTCAGACTTCATAGAGTTCGTCATGGCTTGCTTGACTTGGTCAAACCCTAGATTTGACCAGAAATTCAAACTTCACGTCTTGGCCTTCTGAGAATACCAAAAGATGCGATGGGATAAGGTGCACTGATCTATCCATAGATTAGGTCAATCTCGTCACTTAAGGTGCCTCGATAAGAGGTTTAGGGTTTCTGCAACTGCTTTTGCTAGTAACCCTAGCTGCAGTGTTTCTGGAAACTGCTCCTGCTAGTAACCCTAGCGACAGTTCCTCAACAAGCTCAATATCTAGTAGCTATGTTTCCTTCCAGCATTTTAGGCTGACTGAAGGGGTGTGGGCCCATAACTTGTTGGAATATAGAATATGGTGTGCTTGTTTTACCATTGACGATACCCTCGTCACCCAACCACAGGCCGACGCCTCCCTCCGAGCACCTTAACCTTGACCTGAGAATTTCTCCGTGAGTAAATCCTAGGATAGATAGCCAAACAAAGAGTATCACATCAATCCCCAAGGATACCACATCACAAAAGACTGATCAAATGTTCCAAACCCTAGCTAAGAGATATCCAAGCCAATACTGAAACTAGTTGTTGCTGCAGCTGCACCTGCAACCCTCCTCCAAACCTGCGTACCAGACTGCAACTACAGTGCGCACCAACTGGGAAACTACAATTCCGAGTTGCTACAAATGAGAAATGGCACCCTGTATTTATAGTAATCCTACTAGTTTGTTGGGGCTGAATTCTCCTTCTGCATATGTGTCTGTTCAGTATATTATTATTATTTCTGGCTGACTTCTTCTCTTGGAGGCTAATATCCTAATATAAATTATATTCTTGAACCGACAAGGCTTCTAGGGTTATTATCCAATTCATTAGGGTTTCTCTTTCTTCCTGGAGTCTTCTATTCTCGTCAGGTTCACATGTAGAGGTAAATACCTCCCACAACTACCATAATATTAACAGGGATAACCCGCTGCTCAAACATGCAAACGATGATCCTATACCACAGGCCTAGTAATAATATGTTAACCATGTGAGCATTCAATTACTGTTTGAGAATACTAATTATTAGAAGAAAACATTTATATGATAAGATCAATAACAAGAAAAATAACTCATCTACCATAATCCTTCATCATATATCCACACAACGATTTATCATTTCCATCATTAAAGAAAAGAACAACAAATAAATTGCACCAGATAACTTGAAAATATATTCGATATCTCTTACTTGTTACATCTTCTCATGAAATCAATAGGAAATAGTTCCTCTCCAGGCTCAATTACACATGCATATGATGAAAACAACTTCGTCTCTAGTCCATAAGGACTTCTTCATTCATAGTAGCTCCAAAATAATTATTAACATATAGAAAGAAAAGAGTTCTGGCAACAAACCATCAACCTTTAGACCATCGGTTGATATCCCTATTTATAATATAAATTCTTAACAGTAATTAACAGTAAAATAAAATTTGAGCTAATAAAAAATCTCCACATGGTGTCATCATCTGACAGTCTTTCAATAGTCCACTTGAGTTATTTCTTGAAAAGGGTGGATTCTTTCATAATTAGACCATCTGATAAAGAGTTCTTTACAAGTATGGGCCCATGGGAATCTGTGTTGTTCCATTGGGGCCGCATATATCCCTCTAATGTCCATTACATGCGCTCGGTATTTTATCAAGGTGGAATTCAGTTGTTGCAAAATAGTTTTAGCTATGATCGGGTGTTCTGTGAATTGTCGCACCTGTCCCAGCCTCACATCGGCTACCTTCACACACTCTTCGGCCCATAGGGAGTCTTGTTTGGCATACATATTGAGCAAGTTTCTTATGTCAATAAACTCACTAGGGTTTCCAAACTCGGGGAACTTGATATCTTTCATTACTTTATTAATTTTATCCCAATGCTTCTAGCACTTGCCACATTGTTCTTGGATCTCTCGATGTGGGTCCTGAGGCATATTAGTCCAGTATTCTACGGATCTCTTTATGTGGTCGAGGCTTTTTTTCTTAACATCTGAATGGCGTGTTCTTCCTTTTCTTGACCATGTTGGAAAGCCTCAATTTATTTGAGCCTTTCCACCACTTTCTACGCTCTTTCATGCCATCGTTCCATCTCCTTGCATGCTGTGAGAGCCATGAGAGTTTCCTCTTGGAATTCAAGTATATTTTCAGTTAATAGGGTTCTTTATTTCTTGTACTTGTTGTAAAATCCTGAAAAATCACTCTTCAAATATGCCACATTTTGTGTGGTGCCTTTATAATACTCAACAATATGGCACAAGTGTTCCAGTTCCTTCAGAGTATCGACTAGTTCTCTTTCATCCCTCCTGACCCTATCCTGGGCAGCATCAGAGAGGGCTCTTCCCACGCCTATTAGTTTAGACATGTGAGCATCTGCTGTGTTGATCGAGCTTTCTTATGTGGTAACCAAAATAGAATAGTCCATAGTAATCTTCCTCTTCTTAGTAGTCCTTTGTATGATGGCCTTCCTCTTTTGATCATAGGAGATCACATAGATGTCTTCTACTTAATCTACCGGCTCTGGTATCTGTTGGTCACCCCATTTGAGCATGTTTCCCAGGCTGTCGGTGGTATATATTTGTTCAAGATTAGACTCTTGAACCTCCTTTTTTTTCTCTGAAGGCCCAACCTCTTCCTGATGTTTATCAGGGACCTAAGTATCAAGTGGAATGGATGTGTCGGGAGTGAGCTCAATACTTGCCTGTATTCTAGTTGTGGCATCACTGACATCCTTCTGTAGAGATCTTTCTTTTGACACATCTAATTCTGAATTGTCCTTGGGACTACCTACTCGAGTCTCTGATGCATCGGGAATTTATGTGTTTAAGCCTCTTTTGGATCATTTTTCTTCTCGTGTGTCCTCTTGACTCTGAACATTGGGAACAAGAGGTGTTTTTTCCTCGGCTCCCTTCTCTTCTTCTACATGAACAGAGGTTTTATGAGATGCCTCCGGACTCTCATCATCACTGTATATATCTATGAACTTGGACAGAGGGTTAGGCACACTAGTTTTGACCAACACCTGACCCAACTTTGATTGATTCATCACGCCTTCCGATGAATCGAATGGCGGTAGTGTGGATTTAGGCTCATTTGACCCGTTGATGTTACTGGGGTCTGTGAGCTCAGAGCTGTCTACCCCTACTGGGCTCTCTTATAGGTTACTGGTCGGAACACTTGATAAGAGGGCCAGATCATTCAACACCAGATCCATTATTTGTTGAGCATGTTGGAGAAATAGTGTCCCTCTTTCCCTTGCACCTGGAGTTCCAAGAAAATTCCAATTCTGTACAGGGGCTTCCTAGGGAGCTTCCATCGTTTTAGCCAATTCAAATGTTACCCTTTATTCCCTAGTCCTGATAATTTCTTTTGCTCTTTGCACTCTTTCATCCAAGGATGCCTCTTGCTCTTCCCAACTCATGGCCTTGAACTTGGTTATTTTGGGGTCAACCATTCTTGCCACCACCTCATCCCAATCTTGAGCATTTTCAGTGAAGATTTCATCCTCAAACTGGTCGTGGGCATAAGGCCAACATGATAGTACTTGTGATGCATGTTTCGAGACCTAACCCTTGGGATCGTGCTTGCGAAAATGTCCTGTCTGGAACCGAAATTCAAATTGACTTAATCCCTCTTGCTTGGCTTGTGCAGTGTCTTTAACCTGGTAGAAGCCGATATGAAACCAATAGGGTATGAATGCTTGCTTCTTATCCTTCACCAAAGTGGCATTGTACCCTTGCATGATAGTTTGATAACATATTTCCCCTAGTACCAGTCAGTCGGGGACATATATAGGTAGAAAATGTGGTGCTCCTGTGGCACCGAAAACCCTAATGTATGTTTCACGCTCGTTCAGGTACCAGTGACTGAATTTCGATATAACTTTTTTGGCTGCATAAGACAGCCTTGGGCACTCCTTCTTGAATAGTAAGAAATGAATAGGTTCAATAAATTGGTCGCAAATGAGAGAGTAGGATATTTTATACCTGTTCTCCCACAATATGCTAAAATAGACATGGACCGGGAGCTCGGAAGTGTGCCAGATCAGGTTCATTCCTACGAAGACATTTCTTACACAGATGACATCCAATAGATAAGACGCCATGTATAAGGCAAGAGTTTCTCCTTCCTTCGGATGTTGAGCCTATAGAATGCAGGTGCTAAGCTGTTTGGAGATGATCGCGCCCTAATTGAAGCTTGTTCTAGAGATGGTGAAAGTATAAGCCAAAGGCATCCATGCCTCCGAAAACATGGAGCAATATTTTTCTCCATGCAACCAAGAAAGGAGAGCCATTAGATAGATATAAGGTTGTCTGAAGTTGGCCATCGGGTACCAGCCAGAGTTTTGATTGGTGAATTTTTTGTCTTCTCTCCACCAGGACACCATGATTTTACTGGTGTCATGCTTCTGATAAAACTTCACAACAAAATCCTTGTTCAAACATTCATCTGGCTCCCTGAGCTTGTAATACTTTTGGACTTCTACTAGGAGGAAAACCCTGAAGATTTGACCATTATCATCATTAATTACACACTTATGTGCATCGTTGTGATTAATGAGCCATTTTAAAAGTTCAATGCAAGGGAATACTGGATTTCTTCTCACCACCATGTGTAGGTAAGCCTTGTGTATGTTGACGAAGACCTCATCATCTAGATTCCTCATGTCAAGATCACTATGCGGGGCATACTCGAGAAATTCTTCGTGCTTTATTTCCTTGAATAGGTCTTCCCATCGCAGGAATGTTGTCTTGGTTCCAATGTTCACCTCTGTGTCCCCGAAGGCCAGGGGTTGAGAGAAGGCTTCTTTGGTGATCGTCTTGATGATCAACATTGGCTTGGAAGTGAATTCCAATTTTATTGCAACGGCTAGGGAGGAGCCTTCTCCTGCTTCTGATTCTTGCAGCTTTGGGAATCTAGGATATTTCTTGGTGGTAGGTTTCTTCAGAGGCATCGTTCCTGCAACCAAAGATGCTCAATTAGGGTCGACACATAGAATAATATTAGATATTAATTTATATGTGAAATGAAATCAAAACAAGACTCATACATACCTGTATGCTTTCTAAACTCTATTGCTTAATACTCACTATAAATTGGAATCCTTCTTCAGGTCGTTCATCTCACTTCTCTTGATGTTCTAGACCCCTTTACACGCAAAATGATCTGACTCATAATAATTTAGGGTAATATAATGAGAGAGAACTTACCAGTCACATCAAGACGTTAATACATGTAATGGGACGAAATTTAAACCACTTACCACCAATTCTCTATAATCAATTTTACGTAGGTTGATAGCGGAGGAGTGGAGGGAGATGCATTGTATATACAGGTTAAAATGGTCATTGGGCTTTGCACATGAATCAAATACTAATGCTTGATATTGGAATTAATCAATCAATTAAATGCATTTTATCTAGTGTATCTTATAGCTAAAACATCCCATCGTGTCATTTTCTAAAAGGGGAAGGCGGGGATCGGTGTAGAGCTAAGGGATTCTTCATTGATATTCCTTACAAAAGAAAAACCACTAACATTGATTTCTTTTGTCGGATGGTTCTGACGTGACACGTGGCGGATAAATATAGGTGACTGGACTCACGAGTGACAAAAAAGGTGGTAACCTTCTTTCAATTGCGTGCTTCCTATCCCAGCCTAGGAATCACCGATGTTGATTAGATATCAGGGGTTAGTAACCGGGGATGAACTTATCACATCCTTTCCCTTGAGATATCTTCTTAGAAATTTGTCAATGTCGAAATGTTTTTACAGGATCATCCATCGATGATTCCTCCCTTTCCCCGTAAATGACTACTTCCTTTTGCATTTCACCGATGCTGAATGAAATCGGTAATCTACAACTTTCTTGTGCAATGATTATCATGAAATAACAACTCCCCGTTTACTGATGCCGATGAAAATCAGTGATCGACATCCTTAGTTTTCTAGGATGATTTTCTTTCACCTCTGATTCTTCCTTGGTGCCAAAATTTGGACACGTCAGGTGAAACGACTTAGTGGTTGATTCTTTAGTCAAATGTTACTCCATTTAAGTTGTAATGGTTTTGACATGTTCAGGGAAACTTTTAAAGAATCAAGGAGAAATTGTAGAAAACAAAGATAAGTGGAAACAACATTGTTCTGAATTAAACAATAAGTGGTACCCCAAAAGTAGAGTTTGGAAGAGACCTTTTTTAGGGTGTGTTGAGAGCTCAACACATTCATCCTCTTCTTTCTCCAAAGGGATCTTAGGTGCCTCCTTAAATACTTTCTGTCTTACAACTGGTAGGGATTGATCTACTAAGGGGTACTGAATTTCAAATAAAAATGTAGCTACAAAGTTCTGAGTCATACCGTACCAATCTATAGTGGTGAGGCATAGTTCTGATTGAAGATACCAATTAATAGGTGTTGTGTCCAAAGTGTTGATGAACTTATTCACCCACTGCTCTTGAGGAATTCCGCTCCATGCCTCCTCACAAATTCTCACATGGTCCTTCGGACAAATCTGACCTGTGTATCAAACTTCGTACCCTTCAACTTGTTCTTAAAAACACATTGTCATCAAAGTGCAACATTGCACCCATTTCGTGATGTTATTCTTGTGTGTTCTCCACCATATTTCTAGCATTACTTTTAAATTTTCATCCAGTGCTAACATTCGTTGTTGTACTGGTACAATTTCTTCAAATTCTGACAAGAATGTTTCTAAATGATTTAAAACATCAAATGTGGGTAAATTACTTACTTATGTGCCAATCCAGTGAACTTACTTGGTCAATCTATCACACCTTATCATAGAAACTTCATACATTTTGTGTTGTCGATTCTCTAGTGCTTCTTTTGAATCTGATGAGCATGGATTATCACTTCACCAACTTAAGTTCCCATCTTTTGTAGGATTAATGTAATCATGTTGTCTTGCTGTCAATTTATATATGCTCTCTAGTTCATAAGCATGGTCTTCTTCTCTGATGGGTTCTGTGTATCTGCGACCTTCATCAGGATCAAGAGGTGCAATGAACCTAAGTCCATCACCTTCAAATGTCATTCTTATTTTCTTTAAGTCAACAATAGTAGAATTGTTGAAAGCCCAGTCAATTCCTAACAATGCATGATAAGGAAAACTATCGTCAACTATCTCATTCACCTCAAAGTCCACAAATGTCCTTACCCCATCGATGTCCACAGGGACATGCCCCATTCTTCCAAAATGGATTACTACTTGTTGATTATCCATCCTAAGCCTGATAGTGGAATAAATTAACTTAGGTTTTCCCATCAATTCCTAGGTCTTCTTCCTCATAACATTGACCTTTGAACCTAAGTCGAGGACCACATAATCTATGTCATAATCTCCAATCTGAGCATTAAGGTGTAATTCCTTATTTGTCCTTCTCGTTTTGGATACTTGATGGACTTCTCTATTCAGTTGAGGGTCTACCCTACCAATCTCATACTGTCTAATCAAATTTTGTAGTTCTTGTACAACTCTTTCATCCTTAATCAAATTAATGTAAGTACATAAGAATTCCATAAGCTTGCTTACCTCTTTTCCTTTTCCAGGTGAACCAGGCTGATCAAATTCCAAAGTCATTCCATATTATTGCACTTTTGGTTGTGTCTTTGATGAATAAGCCTAATATCTTCCAAATTATTTTCTTTCCTCTTCAAATGTCTTCTTTTCTTCCCTCGGATCAAACATTTATGCCTTCTCTGCAGCTCGTATAACCCTTGATTCTTTTGTAGTGATAACAATGACTCTGGGATTCTCTCCTTGGGGTTCTACTGATATTAATTGTACTTGTTTCTTTCCTCCTTGTATCTCCTGGAGTTTGGCTAAAAACATAGGAAAATATTCAATAACATGTTCAAATGAGTTGCAGTAGCTGCAAGTGGTACAAGGGTTTTGACATTCCCTTTCCAAATGTCCTGGTTATGCACAGTTATAGCAAATGATATGACCTCGAACTCGACCCATACCTCCACCTCATCCTCTTCCTCTGAATCCACCACAAGGGTTGAAGTTTCCTCTACCCAAGGAATTAAAATGCATAGCATTTCATTTTTATTGTATTTCTCCTTGAATCTTATATGTATCTCTTGATCTTTCGTGCAAGAGGTCATAAGCCCTATAGTCTTTCTCATCATGCCCCACATATTTACAGAATGTGTAGTAAAGGTTTGTAGGTGTCTGGACATATTTTTGCATGTAATAACATTCACCAGGGTGATATATATTTATACATACCTCACACCAGGGTAGAGTAACCTGCTTCAAATGGCTCAAAGCTCTAGAGGCCAAGTACTCATGAAATAGGGGACAATTCTCCTTATCATGGCCCTTTGATTTACACATGATACACCAGATGTCTTCTCTTCTATATTTTCCTTTTTATTTCTTCATATATTCGACCTACAAAGATAAGATAGTTAGCTGACTCAAAATTTGAATCGTACCTGAGTTGGATTCTCCCATAGGGGCTGATTCTAGTTTCATGGTGATCTACAACACCTCAGCCTATGAAGAAACCTTATGTTGCATTAGAGGAACTCTGATGTGTGGTAAGAGGGTAGAAATGAACCATTCCTTGTTCTTCTCATTTGGGATCTGAAAACTCAATCGACCTGTAAAGGTCTTAAACCTCTGGTCAAACTCCCAAATAGGTTTAGCTACTCTCTGCTTGATTTATTTCATTTTGGTAATGCACTACGAATCTGACTTGGGTTTATTGAATTCTACGCTCAATGCAGTTTTGATGGTATTCATCAATTTAGGCTGTGCAGTATTTGTAGAAAAATTCATATACCAACTCAGTGCATGGTCTCTCAAGGTAGTACTAAACTGATCTATCTTAACTTCTTCGTCATTGACTTGCTTAATACTCCATGCAGCTTTGCATAAAAACTAGTGTTGATCAGGATCTTTAGATCCATCTCCTCTAAATATAGGTAGCCTCATTTCATCTTCCATAGATATTATAGGTTTCTTGACTGAGTATGTACTGAACTACTGGTAACAGTGGTCTAAGTGCTCTGGTAACTATGAATACTTTGGTTACTTAACATTGCTAAAATAACAAGAGGAGTAATAGTACTTACTTTGACAATCAATGCAGTTTCTGAAGTTTCTGATTCTTCTCGACAAGGTTCTTCAGTCTTCTCTTCCTCTACTCCAGCGGATATAGAATGTTCCTCATTCAATAACTCTTCTTCTTCTCAACTATATAACCCTTCATCCTGTGATAGTGGTTCATGGCTCTACTCAAACAGGTTTACCAGAGGAACCTCTCTAAAGTTTTTCCCATTGTGCGTATGTCTAACCTCTGCATCGTTGTCGTTGTCTGCATTATTGAACATTAGCTTTTCGATCTGACCCACTTACTATATCTTCAAGATGTTCTTCTCATGCAATAGAATCTTGATATTCAACTTCAAAAAGTGTAAAAATTTTCCTCTCGTTCCCTTAAAGAAATATATCTTTGCTTGGCTATATGAATCTACTCTATCAATAGAAAGCTCGATAATGTACCCTCCAATAGTGCTATCAAACCAGTGATCTACTGCTCTTGACACAATGTTATCAATTCTCTTGACATTCTTGATCATCACCGACATCCAAACCATAGGTGGTCTAGATCTAATCTCAAACTGGGTATCTGCTAATCTGGCTAACCACTCGTACAAATCCTTATGAATTCCTGCAAAGAAAATCTCATGTATATCAGTAAATATATACCTTCCTAACCAATCCTCTGTGCTAAGATTAGGGTTGTTATTTTGAGCCTCAACGAAGTCCTTCTCCTGTTCTTCTATCCACTTATGAATCTCTATCTTCAATGGAAACCACCTTGGCATTCCCTCAAGAAGATCCTAGTCCCAACAACAGAACCATTTGTTGGCACAAGGGCAGACCCGTGGTTCTACTCTAAAAACACACCAACAAAGCTCTAACTATCGGCCCTTTCAGAGACACCTGCAGAGAAAATGCAGTCTCACCCGAAGTAGCAATAGGGGGTTGTAGGACACAGGTGTATACAACCAAATGAAATGCAAGTGGATTCAAAGGAACAACACACAATAGTCTAGTTATTCTTTATCCCCTTTAAGCCTACTGCACGAGCTATATCTCAAATCCAACACAATGATGTAATAACAGAATATCAGAAAGCAAAAGAACACAACATCAATCACACAGAACAAAAATATATACATGGTTCACCCTCTCCCTAGGGCTACGTCCATATAACTTTCTGTCTTGATATTATATGAAAACATACAGTTCTATCTGCGCACTTAGCTTGTAGATCTCTCTCTCCTTCTCTTCTTCTCTCCCCTCCCTGTGCACCTAGTTGCAGGGTTGATCTTTGCAGCCAACTGAAGATCTTATAATACAACAATATTCTCACAACACAATACTCTCCTTTCACAAAAACAATAATCACTCGACATCAGTAATACAATCCTCTTCGAACTCGGAATGACCCCTCCCAGGTCCTCTAGACCTTTATTTATACATTACAATGACAAACTTCTAGGTGGAAAAACCCTAGATCCCAAAAATCTAGGTCTTAAACCCTAGGTCAACTTGACCCACGTTTTCAGGGCTTCTCCAGCCTGTCTTTCCTTCTTTCCCATGAGGTGCTCCAAATAAACCATTGATGTCTTTTTTCTCTTGCTGAGTTGTCCATGATCCATCTTCCTTGTTGATCTGTCTTTCTCAATCTTCTCATTCAACAACTTTTTTCCCCTTAATTCGCTCCTTCATTTTTTCTTATTGGATCACTTCAAACCAATCTTAGTCAGTGTGCCTTCCGCGTAGTTCGTACGTCATCGTCCCTCCTTAATCTTCCATTTCTTCCATAACTAGGGGCCAACACTTCTTTATTAATTAGATGTTATCAAAATTTGAAGTTAGTGTTGAATTTCATTTTTGAAGTAGTGAGGTCGGGTACATAAAGTGACCCTTTTACCCTTTTAATAAATTAAAGTGACCTTTATAAACTTTAAGTCACTTAAAACACCCCGTTTTTAATGTCATAAAGTGATTAATTGGCTTGTAAGACATTCTCAAACACCGAAAGTTCCTTTCTCATCATCCCATCCTTTAGATATTTTCGTCCTCATTCCAACGAGTTATTACATGAAGTTTTTCCCTCCAATAATATGACCCAAATAACACCTTTATTGCATTTAATTAATTTATACTCAATAATACTCTTAATTTACGAGAAACGTTGGAATGCCACAAAACCAAGAAAAAACTGTGTGCAAGTGATCCTGATGATGAAATAAGGTTAATGGACTAGGATGGGCCTCATATAACTCCTCCAATTCACCCGATTCCACTATTAACCTCCCTTTTACCATCTAGTCAGGATGGCATAAACCCTTTAGGTCACATTCAACTGTAAAGCAGGGGAATCCAAAAATGGGGACATTACATTCTAAATGGGACCAAGTAGCCAAAGATGGATATGATAGGCATAAAGGCCAAATAAAGGAATCTCAAATATTGTGGTGGAAAAATATGCTATAACAATCTTTTACTGAAGTTGTACCCTATTTTGGTATTACCAAATATTTCATGTTTATATCAATCAAATTGTTAACAAAAGGTTTCCCAATTTCAATATGTTGTTGTGTGGGATACTCTGTAGCTTTTGAAGTATTGTGTTTATCCTTTTTTTCATTGGTTTCTCATTTATTTTATCTTTCTTCTTAATTCTTAGTAGATTATTCTTTATCCTTCTCTTATTTATGCTTCCTTTTAGTTTTTCTTTTTCTTCCTCAAGTTTTTTTTATAATTCTACTTTTCCTTCCTCAAGGTCCCTTTCCAATTCTATTTCTACATTTTATTCATTTTATTCTTTCTCTAATCCTTCCTTCTTTGCTTCATGGGATTTGATTTTCTCCTCTTTTATTTCTTCTTCATTTATTCATCTTCATGGATTTTATGTTTTACCATTTCAAATTCTTTCCTTGCTTGCTCTTTTGAACTTCTACCTTGTGTAGTAGTTTGATATTTGGGATTCAACCTTTCTTGTGTTTCTTCCCAGGAAGTTTTATTTTCACAAGGCATCTCATGATCCCATTGTTCATGAGCATAAGGCTAAGTAATACCAACATAAAGGCTATGCTTCAAACACAATCCTTTAGGATCATGCCTCTTGTACTAAAATTGTGGGGATTTATAATCCAACATAAAATTTGTGATATATAAACTACCATGGATATTCCACTTCACAATTCCTCACAATAGATCTAATAAAATACTAAAATATTTATTCTGAAGGTTAATTTCCGTTAGATCTCATATTCTTTAATTACTTGTTTTCTTCTTAAAATGGTTGAAATAGATAAAACAAAAAAAATAGAGAACATAAATAAATAATCACACACCATCAACAAATAAACATAATATATAACCTGGGAAACCTAATATAGGAGAAAACCCATTTAGAAGGTGAGGCCACTCTTCTCTCTTTTCTTCAAATGAAAGTAAAAATAAAGAGGCACTCTCTATGGAGTTTCCTTTGATACTATGGCCTATATGGACTCTATAGAATCTCTCCTCATTTTTTTTTCTCTCAAAATACAACTCCTAGGTTCTCTTCTCAAGTAAGGAACAAATACAATGCTACAGAATGGAACCATTTCTCCTCCTAGCAGCCCAATATTTAACATTTCCTTATAGCCATATAAGGTTAGGGTTTTTAATTCCTCAACCCTCAATCATGATAATGTTTTGGACCTTCTATAATATTATTGAAGTTCCATACTTTTCTATCCCCATATGCATGAGTAATGGGAGTTGATGTGGAATCGACTCATACCATGGTGGTCAAAATGGTAGGTTAGCTTGCAAGAGGTATAACGTTTTTGTCCAACTGGGACTTTCCATTAAAATGACCCTACAATTTGATTCCTCCAATTTTGTCCACTCTGAAAGCATTGAGATAGATGAAAAATAATATCATGATCCAATATGGATCATACCTCCCCATTTAGGGGGTATTTTATCCCTCAAACACTTTATGGAATGAGGTGAGCAAAGTTTCCCTCTAACTTCTCCCTAGAGTGCTACTTTTGTTTTCTTGGAAGTTGTCCTTTCAACCCAATCTACTACAGTTCATGATACCCCTATATTGTAGTTATAGACCACTTTTTTTAAAAATATTTCCTCTACCAAATTTTCTCTAGCATTTGGTGCTAAGTCCTCTATGGAAGGTAGGACCTACTCTTCCTTCTGATCCAACATGGAAGGCTCATAGAGTTTGAGATTCTCCACATTCACTACTGAGTAAATGTGCATGTATGGGGGTAGAATGAGTCTATAAGAAGTATCTCTCACCTTCAATATCTTGAAAGGTCCATGTCATAGAAACTTGATCTTCTTACCAATACCATGTAGTATTTCCTTGTTCAATTGTAAGAAAACTTTGTGTCCCACTTTGAATGACTTCTCAGTTTTGTGTTGATCGTGTCTGACCTTATATTTTTCCTCTAACTTCTTCAATGTCTCATATACTTGGAAATGGATTTTCATAATATTCTTAACAATTTTTTATTCTCTCATCTTGTATGAGGTCCTCCCTCTCTACTCCTTGTTGTCCATATACAACATCCAAAGGTGAAGGTTGAAAATCTCTAAAGTAAGTTTGAAAATGTGAATTACCAGTAGAAGTGTGGACTCCTCTATTATAAGAGTGTTGTATGTAGATCAAAATTTCATCTTAGGTATTTGGATGCTTCTAATTATGACCCCTCAAAAATTGCACCAAAGTCCCATTATCTACCCATTAACTTAGGTCTTTGGATATCTTCAACTTATTGTTCATCTTATCCCACATTGTAGTTCAAAATGTATGAAGAAATATAGTATCCTTGTCTAAGATGATGCTCCTTGGTATCCCAAAGTGCATCTATACCTGTTTGAAGAACATGTTTGTTGCTTCTTTTCCTTTAATGGAATTTTTAAAAGGAATGAGAATGCACATCTTGTTGAACCCATAAAATACCGCAAATACATAGTCATTGTTGAGACTTAAATAAATACTGAGAGGGGGGGGGGGTGAATCAGTATTCTATTAAATTTATGAATTTTCTTTCCTTTCAACAATTTAAGTTATTTAGTAGTGCTCACTTAATGAAAAATACATGAAGAAATCAAAACAACACAGTAAACACAATACACCAGGATTTTTACGTGGAAACCCAATGCGGAAGAAAACCACATAACATTTTATTTATGTTCTTTTGCAAGTACCAACATACAATTTATAAATTTTCAGCTCAACAGAAACCCACCTGTCACAGATAATGAGGACACCAATCCTCGCAGGCACCAAATTGTCGCATATAATGAGGACACCAATCCTCTCATGCACCAACTTGTTACAAATAATGAGAACACCAATCCTCTCAGGCACCAACCTGTTACAAAAATGAGGAATTCAATCCTCAGTGAGCTTCGAATTACCCTAGCACCACCTTGCCACTTTGGATAAAGAAAAATTTGTTACATCAATAGACATTTTCAACACAAACTAACAAATCTACAGTCCAATTCCTTTGAAAAATTACAAGACCTTCTTTCCTCTCTTTTTCTCAATTTTGCTCGATCAGTGTGCATCCATATTTATAATATTTTTTTATGAGTTCACATTCCTATATGTGGATGCATAATGATTATATTCTAAATAAGGTATGTGGATGTGTGATAGTTATATTGTGGACAGATCTTGACTAGATCAAAGTCTTGTTAGTTATACTTTTGTCTAAATAAAGTATGTGGATGCATTACAATTATATTGTGGACATTCTTTGAATAAATCAAATGGACCAAATATTCCTATGAATCATCATATCATCTCCTGAAGAATGACATAGAAATTCACATTCTAGTCTACAGAGCATCCACTATACAGATAGAACTAGAACACAAGACTTAATTTATGAGTCTTCATCATGTCACACTTTTCCTGCAGTTCGCTCACCAAGTCACCTCATCGAACTGTAAGTGATAGTTGTCAAATTTTTCATTTGGTTGTTGAACTTCCACTCATTCTATCATAGTCTACTCAGTTGATTTTCATACCGACTTCATCTTGTCACAATCCACTATGGAGTTTGTCATACTAAATCGAAGCACCCTATAGTCGTTGTTCATTCTTCATCACACTGTAATAGAAAAATCCATTAATTCACACGGGAATTTGTCGCAAACTACTCCATTGCATCATACTTCACTTATGAACTAAGTCATAAGTGATCCTTCTGTTATGTGTGCACTTTTGAAAAACTCAGTCACCTTCGCCCACTATTTGATAGATCTATGTCGTTGATCTTCTTCTTCATAGTGATACTTTAATCCTTATATCATTTTGCATGCTTCTATTTTTATCCTCTCACGACTTCCTCTATCTCTGCATCATACCTTATGCACCATTTATTATTTTCTGTGCAATTGATCCTTTCATCCTTCCATCATTCTACACACTTATGTTTTCATGCTTTCACGACTTCCTTTTTTGTTATTTCTCTATAATTGACCATGTCCATGATAATTTTTACATTAATGACAACATATGCACAACAAACTCCCCTTTTATCATTGATGGAAACCAAAAGGGCCTATGATCCAGGTGGATATTGGTGGCCACCCACCTGTTCCAAATGGCTCTTCTTGTCAGTTATTAGTTCAACACGTTCTTCTATATTTCTTTGTAATTGTGGGTTCTACATTTATGGGGATGTATAAATCCCTACACATCTTCCAGGTGGATACTAGTGCCCTCCCACCTAATCCAATTGGATTATTTTATATGTTTTTATGTCATCACATCTTGCTGTACTTCGAGATCCATTTTTGGGCCCTAAATAATGTTATTTTAGCATGCCATAGTAAAACTATAGATGGATCCAAAGTTTGACAAAATAATGCGTATTTTTCTAAAATACCTTTCCAATGGGCTATCACATTCCTAAAATGGAGATCGTATGAAAATGTTATGACATCGAGAAGTTAATGTACTAACTTACCCAAGTGGGGCCCACATGAATTTTGGCATTTCATCTCCTAGGGTTAGGTTTTTGGATGTCTATGGTTTTGGCATTCAAATTTATCATAAAAATGCCTTCAGAGCCTAATTGTAATCATCTTCTTGTGAATGAGCATAGCCTTCACATCTCTTCTCATAGATAAAGTTGCCACCATTCTATCAACTCTTTCACTCTGTATTTTTACACTCTCTTTACAATTATTTCATTAATAGAAATCAAGTATTGTTTCATTTCTCTATTTATGTAAATTTTCATGAGTGTTTCATTGTAATATCTATGCTTCCATTTCATTCCGAAAATAATCTAGATCAGTGGTATCAAAGCAGGTTGCTCTTGATCATTTTTCAGCACATGTCCTCGATGAGGTCCAAGTATAGCCAGTCGAGTCTCGATATTGTCTCTCTTAAGGACAATCACTCTCGCATTCCCAAGAAACCCTCGATGGTGGAAGAAAAGAAGAATAGTAGAGCATAATATTCTATTAGCCTATTTCTTGAGCAAGCTCTCACGTGACAGAGGGACAAAATGATGGAGAATTTTCCACACATCCTTCAATGCCTGTCAATAGAAATAGACACATCTTCATAAAGAGAACATTTTGGAGGATCCCTCCCTTCAAGGTACAATTTAATTTTGATATTCTCATATTTGAAGGTCAAATAGATGTGAATGCCCTAGAAAAATGGTTAAATCTATTAGAAGGTTATTTCTCCGTTCAAAATTTTTTTCACAGAGAAAATATCACCTTCACACTTCTCAAGGCTCTCCCCCATGTCAAACATTAGTGAGAAACTTACTGGGAGAAACATTCCATAGAGGAATCTGGAATATATGAGGCCGAGACCACTTGGGATTTTTTTGTGGATGCGATCAAGGAACAATACTACCCCGTTGATAACTATGAAGACCAATAAATGATATGGACCACATTGCAGAAAGAGAAGATCCAAACGGTGCTAGAGTTAAAAAATACTTTCCATACCTTGCACACCAAGATGGGTATCAAAGACTCTGAGTGAAATTTAGTTCTGGAATACCGTGGGGCTCTGCATAGGTACATCCAAACTGAAATAGATTTCATACACATATCATCATTGGGAGTTGCCTATCGATATGATGTCAAAATCGAGTAGAAATTTAGGCACTAGAACAAATGGGAATTCATGTTTACAAATATGCAACAATCAAATCATGGTAAGAATGACCCTAACCAATAGCCTCTAGACAACCATCCAAGACACAGGACAAGAAGGGTAAAGAAAGACAAAAAATGACACTAGGAAGTGGTGTGACTTCCACAAAAGACCTTGGTACAACATCGATGAATGTCGCTCGAAAGAGTCATTGGTGGCCAAGGTCAAATACATGCATCCAAACCCTAATTCAGAATCTGATCTAGAAAATATTGAAAAGAAACAGATCATCAATGCAGACCCCACTACTACTGTTGTGACCACAACAATTCAACTAGAAGAATCAGTAGATCCTGAAGAGGGGGAGTTCCTCTTCCATTCATAGATGTGGGTGAATGGGAACCCATTGCATTTCATTTTTGATAATGACAACTAGAAGAACCTCATCTCAGATAAGGCCATCAAATAGTTGGGGTTGTCAACAACACCACACCCACAACCATACAACATCGAATGGCTTCACCAGGGATGAGATTTGCATCTCATTCAGTAGTGTCGCCTGTTCTATGGCATCTATCCCTTCAAGGATGAGGTAGTGTGTAATGTTTCCCCTCTTGATGTCTGCGATGCTATTTTGGGCCAACCATATATGTGGAGACATCATGTTGTCTATGATTCTAGACCCCACAATGTCATTATTACTACGGGAGGTCATATTTATCGGATACTAGAGGTAGTTCTGACTACTGCTCCACAAAAACAGTGACACAAGGTAATCTCTCAAATTGAAAAATTCAACCTCTTCATAGTCTGTTCAAAGGATGCATAGAAGACCGCTACAACCACTACATCCTCAACACCTTCTATCCAACAAAAACATATTGTCACAGAGAAATAAGATATTGTTTCTTCACCTATAATGGTGCCTACACAATGCCCCGTAAAACCCAGAGACAACAAGTTGGTGGAGCATATTCAATCCCTCCAGCATCAGGTTTGTGAAACTCTTCCACATACCAAGCAACATAAATTCTCCAACAAGGAACACAACTCACTAAGATTCAGATTCAGAAAATTCTTTCCTCTCTTCCCTAGGCACTCAATGCAATGGAGACCATTACTTCCTAAGGGGGGAGGATTGATCAAAGTGGATATTGGTGTCCACCCACCTGTTCCAACTGGCTCCTCTTGTTAGTTCTCAGTTCAACACATTCTTCTATACTTCTTTATAATTGTGGGTTCTACATTTTTGGGGTTGTCTGAATCCCTACACATCTTTGAGGTGAATACTAGTGGCCTCCCACCTAATCCAATTGGCCTAATTTGTATTTTTTCATGTGAACACATCTTGTTTTACTTACAAGGCCGTTTTGGGTCCCTAAACAGTGTTATTTTGGCATGCCACAGTTAAACTATAGACGAAGTCATATTTTCATGGAATAATGTGTATTTCTCTAAAATACATTTCCAATGGGATATCATGCACCTAAAATGAATATCGTATGCAAAAGTTACGACCCCCAAAAGTTAATGTACTAACTTACCCAAACAGGGCCCACATGAATTTTGTCGTTTCATCTCCTAGGGTTAGGTTTTTGGATGTCTAGGGTTTTGGCATTCATGTTTATCATAATAATGAATTCAAAGCCTCATTGTAATCATATTATTGCGAATGAGCGTAGCTATCACATATCTTCTATTAGATAAAGATGCCACCATTCTAGCGAGTCTTTCACACTGTATTTTTACAGTCTCTTTACGATTATTTCATTAATAGAAATCAAGTATTGTTGTATTTCTATGTTTCTAACAATTTTCATGAATGTTTCATTGTAATATATTTGTTTTCATTTCATTCCAAAAATAATCCAGATCATCTTGCTTATTTCTTATGAAAGATGACTTCCAAATAAATTTTGTTTATGATATGATGCTCCCCATTTCAATGTGCTCCTTATGATGTGTGAAACTTCCAACTCAATGTTTCTACCACTTAAAATTTTCTCCTTACGATGTGTGAAAATTCCAAATCAATGGTGTTCCCCATTTCAATGTGCACAACTTCTAGATGAATGGCCCAAATTCCAAATTAATCTTGCTCGCCCTTTTAATGTGCACAAATGTCAGAACAATGGCCTTTCTGTTATTCTCCCCCTTTGAAAATAATGAAAAATAAATACTTTGGAGATGCTCTCATCCATGCATCTTTACATGCACATAACCATCCTTAAACATAACACCATCAAAATTTAGTGTAAGCTTCAACTATGCGCATCTCCATAGAAGAAAATGGCTCCCTCATATAGTAGAAAATGGGGCACCTTTATCAGTTATAGAGCAATTTATGTGTGACTACATGCATTGTTTCTTGAGGTGGATTTGATCCATATGTAGCTGATGTAATGTGCATAAATTCAAGTGTTATTGTATATTTGTGCCCCCCCAGAATGGACAATCCATGTGCATAATACAACCTTGAATTCAAATAACACATTGTTAATCCGAATAGATATGTGTGGTTCTGTAATGTTTTTGACTGCATGTGGGAGGAAGGTTTTATTGTAAAATTCACACTTTCCTTTCCTGGTATTTCAATCCTCATTATTAAGGAAATTAGATTCGCACCTTCTTTGAAATAAAAACAAGAATTGTGCTTCTGATGAAGACACTCCCCCTGTTAGGGTCCTAACCCGCACATAGGTAGAAAAATATATTCGGATGTAATAAAGGTCAATATTAATAAGGCCTTGCAACAAAATAGAATAAGTCGAATGTAATAAGACCTAATAGAATCTTTTGCTTCTAGAAGGATCTTCCTCTAGATGCTTCTTTTGATAGACATATTTAGTATAAATAGGAGTCGAGGGCACGAGAACCCTGTATTGGAGATTATTGTAATAGAGCTCTGGTCGACTGGAGGTTGCCCCCTAGAAGAGGCTCGTGAACATTGCTCTCAGAATCAAAGTGTTATTTCTGTTGTTATTCTTATATCATTTTAGTGTTATTGTGGTTATTATTCTGGTTATATTGATGTTATTCTGCCATTTCTAGCATTTTATTTTTGTTTTGCATACTTTTTATATCTAGTATATTACAACTGGTATCAGAGCACTTTCCTTGGCAGAAATTGTGGGTAATTTTTTTTTCAGGGTAGAGATGTATTTCGACATCTTTAATCCACAAATATTTTTAATTACACACATAAACCCGTGGTTGAGGGATTCATACATGCAAGAAATACAAGTGGTTCTTAAGCGCACATCTGTTTTCCACCCTTGTAACCCCTGTTGGTACCCCTCCGAGTGGTAGTGCATCAGACATCACCTGTGTATGGATCGGCCTAGATTTCCTGAAGCCCTCTTTAGATAAACTGATTGTCCACCCAAATGCTATAGTTCCACCAAGATCACCACTTAGGAAGATACTCTCTAGTACCTGGGTATTCGGGTAGTACAACTAAGGGTACGATCTATCCTCCTTAGTTAGTTCCCTGAGATATTGGGTTGAGTGCTACTATTGGACCTTGCATGTATATCAGAGAGCTATAGCATAAGGAAAACCCTTGTCTATAGAACCCTTGGGGATAGAAACATAAACAAATTAAAACAGACAAGAAATATTTTCACGCAGCTGTGTTCAGGTTGCCAAGTAAATACACATTTCTTTCTGGTTAAGAATTTTGGCATTTCCTCTCTAGAAAAATGTTCACCATTATTTGAGACCTATTCCATTGGATTCATCTCTTCACCCTTATCACATTCATCCATATCCTTTTTAGGAAAAAAAATTGACCCCGCCTGCCCCTTTTCCCCCATCCCCATGGCCCATTACCGTAGCCAAGACTTGGAAGCTCAATTCAACACCTTGCAAGATGGTCTCATCGAGACCCAAAAATAAGTGAAACAACTCAGTGCCAATGTTTCCACCATAAATACAACCATGTAGTCCTCAATGGAGGAAATCAAACAAGACCTCACCACCCATATTGAATCTATCTTTTGGAACTCTAAACCAAAATGTATATCCCTATAGATAACCCTTCCTCTTCCTCACCTTGACAAACTGAAGGTGACCATTCCTCTCATTCCCATAAATTTCAGAACCATCGCTTTCAACGTGACCTACGCCTTCCGCATGTGGATGTGACCAAATATGATGGCTTGGACCCCACTGGTTGGGTAACCCAAATGAAACATTATTTCTCTTTATACTGCATTGCATATGACTTGGCCAAACTTTGGTATGGCATTCTCCATCTAGATCAAGAACATTGGCAATGGTGGCAATGGAGAAAAAATTCTCGTCAAGGGAATATTGCTTGGACAAACTTTGTGGCAGAGCTTTATGAACTCTTTGACACTTACACCAACCATTTAGGCCATTTGAAAAAGTTGAAACAATTAGGAACAGTGGAAGACTTTATAGCTGCCTTTGAGCGCCTGGCTTTTCAGACAGAGGGAATGTCTGATGCCATTTTACAAGAATGTTTTATCAGTGGCCTCAAGGATGAGATTCGGGCCCATGTCCTCATGGCTTGGCCTCAGAATTGGGTGGAGGCCACTAAAAGAGATAAAGAAGAACAACAGGCCTTTGTTATAATTGTGATGAAAAATATTTTCCAGGCCACAAGTGTAAGGAACAAAAGTTGTTTATGGCCATCTCCGAGGATATTTCAGAAGAGGATATTGAAACTCCCCTTGTGTATGAGTCACCTGAAACCCCCAACATAACCCCTCCCTCAAACCCTCCCGAAGTCGAGCTGGTCATTTCGCTCAATGCTCTCACTGGCTTCTCCGCTCCCCAAACCCTCAAGCTAATTGGTTACATCAAGCATCAGAAGGTCATCATTCTAGTTGATAGTGGACGCACCCATAATTTTATTCATCATTGCATTGCCCAAGAAACTCATTGATACATCCATGCCATCAATAATTTGCAAATCATGATTTCCAACGGTGGCTCCGTGAAATGTGGAGGGCGTTTTGAAAATGTGCATCTCCAAATTGGTGACTACCACCTGAAATCTCATAGGTTTTCTATAGACATGGGCAGGTGTGACATTGTGTTGGGTGCAGACTAGCTAAGGACTTTGGATCCCATTCTCATGGATTTTAAGGAATTAACCATGCAATTTTACTAGGAGGGCCACCAATATAAGTTCCAAGGAATCACCATCGATTCACCAGAGATCATTAGTTCCAATTGCATGGAAAATTTGCTCAAAAAGGGTCATTCTAGTGTTACTTCTCAACCCCATGCCATCCAAGCAAAAAAAACACCCTTGGTGCCACAAGACCTCCAAGACATCCTTTCTAAACATCAATTGGTCTTTTACACTCCCTAGGGAGTCCCTCCTTCATGTGGTGTTCATGATCATTCCATTCCCCTTGTACCTAGAAGCTTTCCTCCCAATATTCGTCCGTATCATCACCCCTTTTCCCAAAAAAATGAAATTGACAAAATGGTCTAGGAACTCCTTAATGCAGGCGTTATCCTCCCTAGTACGATCCCCTACTCTTCTCCTATGGTCATGGTCCCAAAGAAATAAGGTTCTTGGAAAATGTGTCCTGACTTCCTTGCCCTCAACAAATTTACCATTAAAGACAAATTTCCCATTCCTGTCATTGATGACCTCCTGGATGAACTGAGTGGTACCCAATTCTTTACTAAACTTGATATTCATTCGGGCTACCACTAGATACGTATGAAAGAGGAAGACGTTCCCAAGACTAGCTTTATAACTCATGAGGGCCACTATGATTTTTTGGTCATGCCCTTTGGCTTGTGTAATGCCTCCTCCACCTTCCAAACCCTCATGAATCATGTCTTCCATCCTTTTCTCCATCATTTTTTCTTAGTTTTATTTGATGATATCCTCATATATAGCAAGACCTAGACATAACATATTTCTCATGTGGATTGAGTTCTCCATCTACTCTCTCAACACCAACTTTTCCTGAAATAGTCTAAATGTGCTTTTGGTGCCTTAGAAGTAGAGTACTTGGGTCACTTGGTTGGCAAGGATGGTGTCAGGGTGGATCCTAAAAATATTGAAGTTATGCAATATTGGCCTCACCCAAAGACTCTCAAAATATTTTTTGGATTTCTAGTCTTAACAAGTTATTATCGCAAGTTTGTTAAGAATTATGGAAAGATTGCATCACCTCTCACTGCTCTCCTAAAAAATAACTCTTTCACTTGGAATCCAACTGTTGCTCAAGATTTTCAAACCTTGAAGATGGCCATGTGCACCACTCTAGTTCTGTCCCTTCCTGATTTCACAAAGACCTTTTTCTTGGAATGTGACGCTTCGGGGAAAGGAATTGGTGCTATCCTTATGCAAGAGGGTCGACCTTTGGCCTTTACCAGCAAGCAACTATCAGAAAGAAATCTGGGCAAATCTATCTATGAAAATGAAATGTTGGATATTCTGCATGTCATTGATTTTTGGCACCCTTATCTATTGGGGCATTGCTTCCAAATTAAGAAAGACCATCAAAGCCTCAAGTATTTTTTGGAAAAACGCACTTCCTCCCCGGAGCAACAAAAATGGGTAACTAAGCTATTTGGGTATGATTATGAGATCATTTACAAGAAAGGAAAAGAAAATGTGGTTGTGGATGCACTTTCCCACAAATATCCCACAAATATGGATGAAGGATCCCTTTTTTCTCTTTCCTTCATTGTACCCGATTAGCTCCAAGCTGTTTGCCAGGAATGGCTACACGATCCCAAAATTTCACAGTTGATCCAACAATTGCAGTCCACTGCTCCAGATCCCCTAGGGTACTCTTGGCTCCATGATGAGATTCAATACAAAGGCCATTTGTATTTAAGTAAACAATCAAAGATTAAATCCATGGTACTTTCTAGGCTTCATGCTACATCGACATCGGGGTACTCTGCATTCACCAAAACCTATGACAGGGTCAAACATTAATTTTTCTGGGATGGTATGAAAAAGGAAATTTGTAATTTTGTCGCCAAATGTGATGTGTGTCAATGCAACAAAGGAGAAACAGTCAAATATCCAAGCACACTACAACCGCTGCCAATTCCACCTGCTATCTGGAAGGACATCTCTATGGATTTTATTACAGGCTTACCCAAATCGGGAAATAAATTAGTCATCATGGTGCTTGTTGATCGCCTTTCCAAGTATGTTCATTTTTGTTCTCTTCAACACCCATTTACAACATCCATGGTAGCTCACATTTTCATGGATCAGGTCTTGAAGCTCAATGGCATGCCACACTCTATTGTTTTTTATTGCGACCCAACTTTCACAAGCAATTTTTGGCAAGAACTGTTCAAGCTACAAGGCACCCAATTTCATCTCAGTACATCTTATCATCTCTAGACTGATGGTCAAACAAAAGTTGTCAACAAGTGTTTGGAAACATATTTGAGGTGTTTTGCCTCAGAAAAGAAAAATCAGTGGGCTCAATGGTTACCCCTAACTGAATGGTGGTACAACACTTCATACCATACAACTACACGCATGACTCCTTTTGAAGCGGTATATGGACATAAGCCACCTTCAGTTCTCTCATACTTACCTAGTGTCTCAAAGGTCTAGGTGGTTGACCAAACACTTACAGTTCGAGAGGCTATTCCTCGTACCCTCAAAGATGATTTGGTCATGGCACATAATTGCATGAAGCAACAAGAAGATCAAGGTCGCTCTAAACGTCAATTTGAAGAAGGGGATCGAGTGTTTCTTTGCTTGCAACCTTACAAGAAGAATTCCCTCAAGGCTAAGCATTGTTATAATCTAGCACCCAAATTTTATGGTCCTTGTACAGTTCTCAAGCATGTGGGATAGGTGGCCTATCAGTTTCTTTGCCCAGTCATTCGAAACTACATCCTGTTTTTCATGTTTCCTTCTTAAAGAAGGTGATTGGAACTAAGTTCCAAATTCAAACCAACCTTCCCAAGTTAGAATAAGAAGGATCCATTTGGCTACAAACACAAGTAGTTTTGGACCAGCGTGAGTGTCACCTACGTCAGAGAACCATCAAGGAAGTGTTAATCCAGTGGAAAGATACAACTCCAAGGGATGCCACTTGGGAACCAGCTACCATTCTGCAACAATTTCCACATCTCAATCCTTGAGGACAAGGTTTTTTTTAAGGGGGGGGGACATGTTAGGGTCCTAACCCGCACATAGGTAGAAAAATATATTCGGATGTAATAAAGGTCAATATTAATAAGGCCTTGCAATAAAATAGAATAGTTCGAATGTAAGAAGACCTAATAGAAGCTTTCGCTTCTAGAAGGTTCTTCCTCTAGATGCTTCTTTTGATAGACATATTTAGTATAAATAGGAGTCAAGGTTATGAGAACCCTATCTTGGATATTATTTTAATAGAGCTCTTCTCAACTGGAGGTTGCCCCCTCGAAGAGGCCCATGAACATTGCTCTCAGAATCAAAGTGTTATTTCTATTGTTATTCTTATATCATTTCAGTGTTATTGTGGTGATTATTCTGGTTATATTGTTGTTATTCTTCCATTTCTAGCATTTTATTTCTGTTCTACATAATTTTTATATCTAGTATATTACACCCCCCCCCCTTTTTCCCAGGGAATAAAACAACAAATCCTTACTTTCAAATCATACGATGCGACAATAGTGCACCTGGGAAGTGATGAACTATGTTCTTTACTGAAGAAGGGAATATGATATCATACCTAACCTTTGTCTAAGATACTCAAAGGGTTCTCTTGGTAATGGAATGGAAAAAATATATGCAATCTTCTTTTTGGAAGGAACATGATCTAACTTGACCACCTGATCCTAAAACTGTTCTTTGAGAAAATGATATTTGATGGGTATATGCTTAGCATTAGAGTGTTAAAAAAGCTTTTTAGAGATATTGATAGCACTTGTATTTTCACACATGATGGAGACAGGTTGATCACAAGGAACTTGAATATATTTGAGATTGTTTTTAATCCACAACACTTCAGTATAGAAGGATGATGTAACTATACATTTGGCTTAAATTGTAGAGAGATAAATGGAAGTTTGTTTCTTTCTAAGCCAGGACACTAAACAACTGCCAAGGAAGAAGAATGTGCCTCAACTGGTGATTTTTCTATCATCAATACTTCTTTCCCTGTATACATATGTATAACCTCTTAGAATGAGGTTTGTGTCTTTTGGGTACCTTATGACACAATAAACCATGCTTTACAAGTATCTAAATATTCTTTTAGTCACAAGAACATGAGTTTCTTTAGGATTGGATTGAAACCTTCCTACCAAAACCACTACTTGTATGATATCTGGAATTGAAGTTGTGAGATAGAGTAAATTTCCTATCATAGACGTGTACATGGTTTAATCTAATTCCGGAGCATCGTCATCCTTGTTGCGTTTGCAGCTAGTAGTGATGGGAGTGCTTACTAGTGTGCAATTTTCCATGCCAAATGTCTTCAATATTTCCATGAGATATTTACTTTGAGAAATGAAAATTCCTTTTTCTGATTGATGAATCTGTAAACCAAGAAAGAAGGAGATTTCTCCTAAAATGGTCATCTCAAACTCTTGTTGCATTGCAATTGCAAAATTCTTTCTCATTAGTTCAATGTTACTGCCAAAAATAATATCATCAACATACACTACAATAATTAACAGATCATTACCTTTAGCCTTGATGTATAATTTTCTATCAACAATTCCCTTTTTGAATCCTTGTTGGTGCAAATACCTATCCATGCGGTTATACCAATCTCTTGGAGCCTATTTTATCCCATATAATGATTTCCTTAATCTGCAAACATAATATATTTTTTCAGCTAGATAGAAACCCTATGCATGCTCCACATAAATGTATTCCTCTAGGTTTCCATTTAAAAAGGATAATTTAACATCCATATGATAAACTATGAACTTTTTGTAACATGAAAATGCCAAAAACATTATGATTGCTTCAATTATTTCAATGAGGGAAAAGGTTTCTTCAAATTCCATGCCTTCTACTTGAGCATACCCTTTTCATACCAGTCCGACCTTGTTCCTAACTATCTATCCATATTCATTCAAATTGTTTATGTGTACCCATTTAGTTTTAGTTGCATTCTTGTCATTGGGTCTTGGGACTATATCCTAAGTCTTATTTTTCTCAATTTGGTCTAGTTCTTCATTCATGACTTTCATTACCCATTGGCCATCCTAATTTTCTTGCAAAATATTTTGTGGTTCACTCATGGATAACAGTGCAAAATTTGTTGAACTAGACGTATCTATTAGTTTTCTTCTAGTTTGTACACTTGATTCCTAGTTTTCAAGAATTTGACTCTCTGGAAGATGTTTTTTAACTTACCTTGATGGGGTTTTTTACTGTGATATTTCCACTATCCCCTCTTCTTCTAAATCCTCTTGTTCATGTTACTCTTCCATTCCATCGTCTTGTAAATCATTGTTGATTGATTCATCATATTGATCATCATGGTGTTGATGTCTCACTGGATGAAGTGGACCCTAATCTAAATTTACATATGTTCTCTCAATTATCTTATGGAGCTTTTTGTTGTAGCGCTTGTTGTGTTGGTTTTGTCACTTGGGTGAGAGAAACAACAACACTTTCATGTCTTGATGAGCCTACTAGACAAGACAAAAGTTTGTGACTGGGTTAAACAAGCCAAACACATGTAATAAAAAAAGAAGCAAACTAAAACAACTAAGAAATAAAAGTTAGAAAGCATGAGAAACTTAGAACCATAAAAATCAACCAATGACCAAGATAATGATACCAATGGATCAATATATTAGTAGACAAAACACCATAGAGAAAAAATGAGGACTTATGAGTCCCCGCTTCCTCCTTGGGAGGGATCTTGAGTTCCCTAATGGAGAGTTCTTCATACAATGGAAGAAAAATGGTAAATGATGAAGAAAATCAATGCCTATTCCCTCAAGATGTGAGTGGAATGGCCTATTGCAATGATGCTTGAAGACTCCAAAGGGAAAAGAGGATTCTCAAGGGAGAATTCTTGGAAACATAACAATACTATGAAGATCTTGGTTTCTTAGTGCACTCACGGCTCTTATTTATAGCATTTATTCAAGGAAAAATGTAATTGGTTCTTGGTGTGAAGAAGGGGCCTTTTAGGGCACCCTCTAGTCCTTGATCACCCCCCCATTCGAATTTCACTCATATATGAAGGTCAAATCAGGTTGGGAGCTGGTCCATAAGTGTTTCGGGGGATGACAAGATCCATAAATGAATCATTCATAGAAGTGCGTATATTTTATCGTACATAGTCACGCACTTGGCACATTGTGTGCTCTAAGGAATTTGTTGGCTCGTGCATTGTGCGTGCGCTTCCTTTTGTGAATTTGCACATGTCAATTGTTTCCCAATTGTATAGTTTTTGCCTTTTGAAATGAATTTCAGTGTTGCAGGTGAACTAATTGTTGTTGGCATTGCTATGTTTATGTAACCATTTGTGTGCAATGTTGCAGATGATATTTCAGTGATAACAGATGTCTCGTGGTGTGTGAGGTTAGGAGCATACGTATAGCTGAAATACATCAATGCTTATTTTACTGAGAGTGACATTGTAATGAAGAGTGCCGAGAGGAACTGCAAGAGCGATCCAATGGAGGGAGAGGGGAAACCGTGGGACCAAAATCTTTCTCTAGGGAGAAAAAATAAAATCTGTGTACAAACAAGGCAGGCACACCCCATGCTCATGTCATGTAACCAAAATGTGAGATGGTAACTGAAGATGTATGTTGATGTATATAAATGCAGCGCCCTCGGGGGCGGTTGATAATGACAGATGATAGTTATGAATGGTGAAAATACTATGAAGTGAGGCAAGGATGCCTGTAAGAAGTGTCAATGACTCGTAGGAATTGATGGCCTAATGAATTCAGAGGTCTTTGGTTGGTATGAAATAACTGCAATAGTCGCATAGTAAGACCCACCGTAACATGAGATTTTTCTGAAGTCAAATGTCATGGGGGTCCATGAAATCAGAGAGTAATGATGATTATCTTTGTGTCATTCGAGACTCATCATTGTAAAGGTAATGAGCGTCAAGATACTTTCGCCCTTCTAGAAATTGTGTTGATGTCGACAGAAAGGGAGACAAGACTCCAAGAAGCAAAGGGATTCATGAAATCCACTTAGATGATATTAGGTACTGACAGGTAACATGGATGAAGTCAAGATGTAGTGAGACTCAAGACTACCCTTGGTTGGGGAATTTTGAATGATGATTGGCATCAACCGTAAACCTGTATCTAGTGTCAGGGGGGTGACTAGATATCGGTTAAACTGTGCCAGAGGCTAACAAAGTGGAAAAAATTAGAAATCATGGGTACATGGACTTGGGATACTTGAGTTTTTTGAATGATGTCAGAATGAAAAGAGGGAGTTGATGCCACAACCAAGGGAAACATGGGTTTCTTTTCCGGGAAAAGAAGGTCATCAAGGGTGATGACACAAAGATAATTAAATCCTACAAACAAAGGATTTTTACAATTACAAAATAAATAAAGAATAATTTGGGTTGAATATAAAGACAGAGAAAGGGTGCCCCAGTGAAGGATGGTTTGGCCTGTGAGGGCACAAGTTGCGAAGAGAACTGGTGGAGGGTGGGGCCCCCATGGGTGGGTTTCTATATGAGGTAAATGAATGGAGGGGAATCTGTAGATGGGAAAACTAATGGTGGATGAGATGGATGGATAATGATACTTTGGAGGTGTAGTCAATAGAATTGAGATGATATAACTTGGGAGTCCATTGGGAAATCTAGCAATATGATGAGAAGAATTATATGGATTATTCTCATAAGTGCATAAGACTATCAAGACTCCCATCCCTAGGGGTGAAATTAACATGAGTGTCAAGTTTCTAGGGGGGACTATGAATGGGAAAACTCATGTGGGGGAGAGTGCTACCGGGTGATAGTACCAAAATGCAGTAGAGGTGATCGTACTGCAAAGTTGGATGTAAGGACCCTGAAGGTGAATGTTAGAGGGTGTGACTAGGAGATGCAATTGATTTACAAAGGGAATAATTACATGTCAGTGTTAAACATATACCTGAAGGGGTTGTGTCACTTGTGGAACAAGTACCTGCACACATGAAAACCAAATACCCGACGTGAACAATATGTAATGATAAAGAACATAAAACAACTATTTGATGAAATTTGAACATGAGTATGCATACCTGAATGTGATGTGAGAAAAATGTTCCTCCACAGCCAAGTTCAGATGATGACCTAGGGAATGTGATTATGTAGATGGCAGGACCAGGATGTCATGGCTAAGAATGGATCCAAAAATGAAGGCTCTGGGCTCCTGTAACTGAGTGTGGAAGCTTGGAAAAGGGACTATATATGGCTAGTGGGCCCATAATAGCACCTCATTTGTACTCTCCGTTGTAGTGAGTTGATGAGAGTATTCTGAGGAGATTTGGAGATTATTGGAGCTCGAGTTGACCGATCCATGAGTTGTGAGATCTAGGTTAGTGGTCCCATCCTCCTACATAATTTGAAATTTGTAGAAGGTAGTTAGGGGTTGTATTGTTGGATGTACAAGGGTAGTTTTGGGTAGGGGCCCACCAGTGTGTGAGAGAAGGAGGAATACCCGCGCACATATGCGCGGGTATAATTCCTTCTCTCACGAATAGTGTGTGTCTATGCCTGACACAACCATGCACGTGGGCATGGGGGAGGGAAATATAGGAGCAGATGGGATTCACGCTTGTTAAAATGACAGTTGCACACTATGTGTAGATGTCTCTCAGAAAATTGTGCATTAGAGCACAACAATGTAGAGGAGAGGTGTGCATGTGTGCGCACCTGTCAGGGTGACAACTGTGCATTAATGTGAAATTGTTTCATCGATAACTGTGCATGAGTGTGAAGCTATGTAACGAATAGTTGTGCAATTGTGTGCACCTGTATGGGTGAAAGCCATGATTTTGTTGATGCTTTTTATGGATTATGAGGGTTGACCAAGTGTTTTTGTGTGGATTCAGATGATCAACATTGACTGCGAGAATGATGCCAGTTCATTGAAGAGAGTGATACTGGGAGTGTCTCTTGGAGGTGGTGAGACAAAATATGGGAGTTCAAAGGCACTTGGTAGTCTGCGAGTTGCTCAAGTTCTTCGACTACCCATTGATACGGCCACAAGATTCCCTTCTCCAGTATCTGATCACTATGTGGAGCACTGATCTATAGTGTTTCATCATCAGGGGGAAGCAACTTACATTCTCTGTTGTCAAGGATGTCTATATTATGATAGGGCTCCCATTTTCATGGGATGGCCCTTCCTGCTGACCCCTAACTACCGAGGGATGAGAAAGTGGGTGACTTGGGGCATCGCCACTACACAGGTCCACACCCGATGTCAAGGTTGATCATCAGGATTGAGGTGATAGAGGACCTCCTGACAGAGTGTATCACTGCCATGGTGGTGAGGATATATGGATCCTTGGGGACTGAGTGGATCACAAGAGGTCAGTTGAGGATCATGGAGAGGGTCCTGGATGGGGACCATTTTGAATGGGGGCTTATGTTGCACTTCAAGATGATGGGGAAGATTCATCAGTGTTGGACATTTGACTCTGCTGACTTTTCCTTTAGATTTATCCTGCTGGCTTGGTTTTTGGAGAGGGTGCCCCTGTTTCTCCCTAGGATTTTGTTACAGTTGGCGGGACCGTGAGAGTTGCGTCTGATGAACTGGGCCCATGTGCTGGCTCGACATGGGGGAGGATAGGGTGGCCACTACTTCATGACCATGATGGAACTAATTTGGTGACATATGCCACAGGTGATACTAAGGTATCCATACGCTGGTATGGATTACCGACACAACCCCGATATGATGTTGCCTCCTGGGGAGGATTGGGATCAGAGAGGTATGTCTGTGTATTTATGTTTGTGATTTTGATATCATATCATATGATTATATATGTATACATGGATGCTGACTCTACCTTTGGTGTTCTTTTTCATATGTGGGACCCTGAGGCCATGAGGTAGAGATGGTCGGGGAGTTGACTTGTCAGGGACCAGTGTGACCATCGCTTGTAGAGTTGTGGCTAGGAAAGAGGTGAAAATGAGATGATGTTGGTACTGGACCATAACATGAGGTAAGGTCAGGCCATAGGTGGAGACTATATGATGTTGGTGTTGGACTAGCGCATGAGCCATAGGCAGAGGCTGAAGGGATGTTGGATGACCTATGTTGATGTTTTGAGTAGGTTTTACAATGTGTACCAAAGGGTATTTAGGTCCACATCCAAGATGAGGGGGTTCTGTAGCAGTGTGTGGGTGTTCTTACAGAGTGGCAGAAACTGATCCATCAGGTGGCTGTGGTAGGGGAAATAATGATTGGTCGCCTGCTCCCTGGACCTGGAGGGGCCCTAGCTGGTGGGGCTCCTCCAAATGACAGAGGACCTGGGAAGGGGATCTCTAGGGTCACCATGAGTGTCAATTTATGTATTTTATAGGCCTAAGAGCCCATTTTGTATAGGGTAGTCGATACCCATTTCGTATAGGGTAGGGGGTACCCATTTTGTACCTATAGGGGTGAGGGGAATCAGTGGCCTATGGGAGATGTACTTTGTATTTTTATAAACACTGGTGACACTATTTGATGATGATATATATATATGGGCATACATTTTAGGATCTTTCATGTCTTGATGTGTTGATGTTTTTTATGATTTATGATGTCTTTTCTATATGTTGTTGCAAATGTATGATGTTTATGTATATGTGATGATGTTTTGATGTGATGAATGACAATATAATACTAGGTTATCCAGGTTATATTCTATTTGATTAAATTGTCTTGGAATATGTGTAAATGTGATTGAATCAAAGTTGTGAGATAAGAGTCTAACTTGCAAGTATTAGCAAAAGAGACAAGGATCACGAATGTGATATACATTGTTGAGTTGCAGGATGACAATCTGGGAATATAAGAGAACTCTAAGGTGACAAATGTGGTGGTGACTAGCCTTGGTGAGGAGACCAATGAAGATGGTGTACTCAACTTGGTTGTTGGTGGCCGAGCCCAAACATATGTCGTTCGAGTGGAGAAGTACATGTGAGGGTGTATAGAGGGCCCAAGCGGCCGAAGCAAGATTTTGTGTCTAGTGGCTAGCACTGTTAGCATAACTGATGTGGCAGGGTGATGAATGATGCCTCTGTCAATAACACAAATGGTAGATCAGACACAAGGAGTGGTGGTGAAAATGAAGATTAAAAGATATGGAAATGTGTACAAAGAAAAATCCTAAGGTAGAATGGCTACGCTTAGGCATAAACATTCTTTAAGTACAACCCATTGACGTGTTCTTTGAGAGGATATCCTTCTGGAGAGGCCAAGATGTAGGTGCCTTTAGTGAGGAAATGTTGGACGATGTAGGGTCCATGCCATAATGACTCTAATTTCCCATGGTCGATATTATCGTGGGCGATATCATAGGCTAGGATGAGATCTCCTTCGTTGAATGAGAGAAGGTTGACATGGCGGTCGAAGGTGTCTTTGGACCATTTTTTAGCTGCCTCATTATTTTGCAATGAATATCGACGATCTTCATCCAGTGAATCTAAGGTCAAAAAGCATTTCTCCATTGGAGAAGTGTCAGGTAATAGCTTGATGGCAGTGCGTAATGTGGAAATTTCACACTTGATAGGGAGGGTGGATTAGATCCCATGGACTAGGTGGAATGATGTAAAACTGGTGGCTTTTTTTACTGTTGTTCGAGAAGCCCATAATTTGGAAAACAACATATGATGCTAATCGATATTATGTTTGTTGACGGTACATTGTAGCATGGTTTTGAGGACTTTGTTGACAACCTCGACATGTCTGTTGGACTAAGGGTAGTATGGGGAGGGAAAATCATGGGAGAAGCCTGTTGGCATGTTTTACAGACAGTGTATGCTTGTCATTGATGGAAAGTATAGTAGAAAAGATGGTAGAAAACGTGCAAAGGATTGTAGGTAGGTCATTGATGACAAGATCAGAGAAAACATCGATGAAAAATAGGAACAAAGTAAGCTCAGGAGTAATTAGCGCAGAGTCGATCGCAGTGCCTAAGATTGGGAGGAGAAGCATCAATGATCATTGGATCCCATTTAAATTCTCAAAACAAGGAGGACCATCAGATATTATTGTAGAAAAGAAGAATGCATAGAAGAGGAGGACAGATCTCAGGCATCAGATCTGAGCATAAGTTCCAACCATTGTTGGATCAAGGAGAACCTGCACGTTCATTAAAGTGCAAGGAGAAGCGGGTATACAAAATCCTGAAAGAAGGAGGATCGTCCATCTATGGGCAGGGCATGTGGACATAGATCAACATTTCACTGACTGAAAAGTCAAAGGTATGAAATGCTCCAGCCTTTCACCTCTCGAACTTGCGATATGTGAAATCGTGAAATAATCTCAACTGTTAGATCGAGGCCAAATATGGACCGTTGATCAGGCACAACGAAGGCTTGTGGAGTTGCGAAGTCTCGATAAAATTTTGACCTTTGATCCAAGAGGGATGCGTGGTAGAAGATCAGAGCATGTCAAAGACTCCATTTCGGGGTTTCGTGAATCGCAACTTGGAGAGGCAAGAAACAATACCACATGAATTCCAAAATTGTGAAATGCGAAATCATGAAATGATCTGAGCTGTCAGATCAAGGGTTGATTTGGACCATTGATCCCACACCATTTCAGAGTTTTTCAGATCAAGAATTGGAAGCATCAAGAACATTCACCACAGGAATGCCGAAATCGCGATTTGCAAAATCACAAAATGATCTGAGCCGTCAGATCAAGGGTTGATTTAGACCATTGATCCCATGACATTTCGTAGTTTCATGGATCGGGAGTTGGAAGCGTCAAGAAAATTCACCACAGGAATGTCGAAATCGCGATTTGCAAAATCATGAAATGATCTGAGCCATTGGTTCGAAGAGATCATGGACGATTGATCTGACCCCCTTCGATGTATTGGAGACCGGGATTTCAGTTACCAGGATATGGAGGAGTCATAGACTCTCAACATCAGGAGTCTTGAAATGCCGAAAAGAAAAATCTTGAAAAAAACTTTATGGGCAAGTGCTTGGTCATGGCCATGGTCATATAGAGGAAGGAGCTAGCGTAGAAAAGCTTCGTTTCATAGTTTCGAAGATCATGACATGGACTGGCGAGACACTTGGCCACAGGAAAGCTGAAATGATGAAATATGAAATAAAGGCAAGATTATGAATATCATTCAACGGTGCAGATGAAAATGAAGGAGATCTGAGGGCTATTATTGCATGACACAGTGAAACTGCCAGAAACCAGTGATGAGTTCTACCAGAGGACTCGAAGACACTTCTAGGTGATTGAAAGAGGAGGTGAAGAGTCTCAAGAGATCATCCAGTAGAACAAAGACTGTTCATGGAGGCGACTGACAAGTGGATGAGCATTGAAGTTTGTAACTGAAGGAGAAAGTATAAGCTCAACTATGCCAGATAAGACGAGGAGTCTCGACTACTAGAGAGGCTGAGGAATCTCAGCATGACATCTAGTGATGTTGAACGCATGGGAAAACCAGCAGAGAAGTTGAAGGGTTGCCATGATGATAAAACAAAGCACTCGATATGTGGAAGATATTAACGTGGTGTGAGCAGGAAGAGGAGGGGGAACATTGCATGCAGAAGGTGCACAAAAGCGATAAGTACACCACACAGAGAAGTGATGAGGTGTTTTTGTTGAGGTGAAGTAATACATGTGTGAAGAAGTAAAGGTGTGGTGCAGCAACTGAAATGAATAGGAAACAAAAGGTGCATTGAATGAGAATGGCACACTAAGCACAAAAGGAAAAAGAATAGAATGGCCAGTGGATGCATGCATGAAGACAGTGAGGAAGACTGAGTAGAAAAATCTTGCAGAACATTGAAGAGACTGGTAAGCTATTATTGAACACTATATCACTATAATAGGTTTCAATATTTCATATTCATAAACTAGGGTGGAAGGGAGGTTCTAGGGAGGATTGGTGTCCTCAGAGGTTCAAGTGGGTGCTTGAACACAGGGAGTTGTAGCTTCCTTCTAGTTGGTTCTAGAGAAACCAAGGAGTTGGTGCTTCCTTCTAGTTGGTGCTAGAGAAACCAGGGAGTTGGTGCTTCCTTCTAGTGGGTGCTAGAGAAAAACAGAGTGTTGGTGCTCTCAACAAGTTGCAGCTTGAAAAACAGAGGTTGTAGCCTCACAATGAGTTGGTGATCATATGTATGATAATGTAAAGAATGTAAATGATACTTATCATATAAAGAAAAAGAGGTTTTTACCCTATATGGGTTTGCTCAGGAAATATCTTTCTCTATGTTTCTCATATATGTGACTGATGTTGAATGTGCCATTGTTTATTTTCCTGCATTACTGTAATCATCATTGAGTGCCTTGTAAATATTTTAAATGAAGCATAATTGTTTAAGCACGGTAACAACTGATTCACCCCCCCCCCTCTTAGTTTTCCAACAATTGGTATTAGAGTTGGCCCCTTTTATCTAAGGGTAGATCCTAGAGCTTAAACATGTCAATCCGTGAAGGAAATTCAACCAATAAGGCCCCTCTGTTCAATGGAACAAACTTTGCCTTTTGGAAAGTTAGAATGAGAACCTACATAATGGATTTAGGTGCATATGTTTGGGATGTGGTAGATACTGGTTATGTAAATCCAGTTGTGCTAGCTAATAAGGATGAAAAACTAGAATTTAGATTCAATGCTAAGGCTATGAATGCTATCTTGAGTGGGCTTGCAAAAGAGAATTCGTAAAAGTTATGCACCTAGGAACTGCCAAAGAAATGTGGGACAAACTCATTAGCAGTTATGAGGGTAATGAGAAGGTAAAGGATGCAAAGCTTCAAACTTATAGAATACAGTTTGAACAACTAAAGATGAAGGAAGATGAAACTGTTGGAAAATACTTTCCAAGAGTAAAATAAATGGTAAATGCAATGAAGGCACTTGGTGAAACAATTGAGGAACCTTCTTTAGTTTAGAAAATCTTGAGATCTCTCCTAGATAGGTTCAACCCGAAGGTCTCTGCTATAGAAGAACTTAATGATCTAAAAAACTTGGAGTTTGATCAACTTATAGGAACATTGATTGCATATGAAATAAGAATAGTTAAAGATAAACCCACCTCCAGAGAAGCATCATTTAAAGCAGACAAGAATGAGGATTCTGAGCCCGATGAAATTGAAGCAAAATTTGTGAAGAGACTAAAGAAGGGATTAGGAAAATACAAAGGTAAACTTCCTTT
>ML777819.1:322964-385798 GCA_009831015.1 Picea engelmannii
ATGAAGAAAATGACTCCTCTATTGAAGATAAACTAAATGACTTCATACTTATGGCCAAAGAGGATTATGATAATAAAATCACAGGGAGTGATGTTAATGAAGAAGAAGTTGTGGTTGACATGGAAGGAGAACTGATCAGTGCATTGGAAGAGATTGACAGACTAAGAATCAAGAACAGAAAGCAAAGACAATTGCTAATACAGTTCGAGAAAGATAGTAAAAAACCTGATGAAGACTTTGTTCTACTAAAAGTAGAATTAGAAGAGGAAAAGAAAATTGAAGACATTTTGAAATTCCAGTTATCAGAAAAGAAGGCGAGATGTGAAGTATTAGAAGAAGAAGTAGTGAAAACTAGGAAAGAGATGGAGAAGTTTCAAGCCTTGTATAATCAGAATATGTCAAGTATCAAATCCTTAGAAGGATTAGCCACCATCCTGAATCAACAAAGGAATCTAAAGTTGAAAACTGGTTTGGGTTATGAAGAGGGATCAAGTAGTGGTAAGCCAAGAAACGAAGAACCCATCAAGTTTGTGAAATGTACAACCAATAACAACAACGAACCTGCAGGAACAAAGGAAGACAATCAATTGCCCAAGACGAGTAAGGTAAAAGATACCATAACTGAATATGTAGAACAAAGAAGTAATGTGCTCACTATTGAAAGACGCCATCAGCCTGGAAGAAATTGATTTGCACAAAGAAGACAACCATTTCCCAGGTACAAAGAATTTTTCCATGGCTATTGTTTCTACTATTCTAACTTTGGTCACAAAGCTGTAAATTGTTCCTTACGAGTTAGACACGAGCAATTAAGATTTCAAAGGAATAAATACTTCCCACAACAAAGAATGATATAGTCAAGTAATAATCCTTCACAGACTGCAAATTGCCAAATTGAGTCTAGACACATACAACTAAGGAGGTCAAGAAATAATCAACAGTCAATAAGTAGGCAACACTGCAACAATAAGTTTGACCCATTGAATAATGAGGTTGAATGCTACACCTGTCATAACTTTGGACATAAATCTATTGACTGTCGGTTAAGGAACTATGAATCAGATTCGAAATCCCCTGCTGAAAATGTCAAGTTTTGGAAGAAGAAGGAAAGTGAAAAGTGTGGATTAGTATTGTCCGCTCAAAGAAAAATGAACCTTTGGTATATATATAGTGGATGATCCAAACACATGATGGGAGACAAAGGAAAGTTTCTATCTCTAAGTGAAAGCAAATCAGGAAACGTAACCTTTGAAAATGATTCTCCAGGGAAAATAAAGGGCAAAGGGATGGTGAGCTTAAGTAATGGAAAAGGAAAAGCCCAAGATGTTCTACTTGTGGATGGGATGAAACATAATCTTCTTAGTGTAAGTCAAATGTGTGACAGAGGATGCAAAGTGTTGTTCACATCCAAGGACTGCAAGATAAAGTCTGTAAACTCAGGACAAGTGGTGGCCAAAGGCATAAGGATGGAAAATAATGTATATGTGCTGAACGAAAATAGAGATGAATGTCATCTAAGAAAACATTATGAAAGCTAGTTATAGCATAGGAGACTTGGAAATCTAAACTTTTACCACTTAATCAAACTCAAAAACCTCGAGGCAGTAAAAGATCTTCCAAGAATATAAAAGCCCCAAGATTCAATGTATAAACCCTATCAAGTAGGGAAGCAAAACATGACACAGTTTAAGTCCAAGAGCTTTACTTCAACAGAGAAACCACTCCAACTAGCTCATATGGATTTATGTGGACCATCAAGATAGGAAGGCACAGGGAAAGAAAACTACTTCATGTTTATTATCGATGATTACTATAGACTTACTTGGGTTGCCTTTCTCAAAGACAAAACTGAAGCATTTGAGAAGTTTAAAATATTTAAGGATTTAACAGAGACTCAAATAGGAAAGAGGTTAAAGGAAGTAAGATCAGTTCGGGGAGGAGATTTTATGTCAAGAGACTTCAAGGAATTTTGCAATGAGTATGGGATGAAGAGAGAGTACACAATCCCAAGAACTCCACAACAAAATGGAGTTGTTGAGAGGAAAAATAGAACAGTGTAGTAAATGGCCAGGTCAATGATGAATGAGAAGAACATTGGTCAAACCTACTAGGTAGAAGAAATACACACAACAATCCATGTGCTTAACAAAGCCCACCTTAGACCACAGAGTGACAAGACACCTTATGAATTATGGTTTGGAAGACCTGCCTCAATCAAACACTTCAGAGTATTTGGGATTAAATGCTACATAAAGAATAATGATGAAAACCTCGACAAATCTGATGACAGGGATGATGAAGGTATCTTCTTAGGGTATGCTACAAACAATAAAGGATCTAAATGCTATAATAAGAGGCTGCATAAAATGGTTGTCTGTATTGATGTAAAAATTGATGAAGGAATCCTAGCAAGAGAGGTATACAGTAATGAGTCTTCTACAGAAGACACAACTAAAGCTAAAGATGAACAGGCCCAAGAATCAGAAAATGAAGACTCTGAATTAGATGAAGACTCAAACACTCAAACAGACTCAAATCAACAGTCAACTAAAAATTCCTCCTCCAGAATCATTCAAAAGAATCATCCTGCAAGTTAGATAATTGGGGAAAAAGACAAAGGTGTACAAACTAGGAGAAAGCTAATCAAAAAAATCGAATAATCTCATATAGATTTCATATCCATGCTGGAACCCAAGAATTTTAATGAAGCCAACAAGGATGACCATTGGGTTAAAGCAATGAATGACGAACTTGATTAGATTGAGAAAAACAATACATGGGAGATGGTTCAAAGACCTGAAGGTAAAAATGTCATTGGCTCCAAATGGATCTTTAAGAATAAGTTGAATGAGCAAGGAAAAGTTATCAAGAACAAAGCAAGGTTAGTCTGTAAAGTCTATGCTCAGATAGAAGGACTAGATTTTGATGAAACATTTGCGCCTGTAGCAATATTAGAAGCTATCAGAATGTTTCTTGCCTATGCTTGTCATAAAAGATTTAAAGTCTATCAAATGGATGTCAAGTCAGCTTTTCTAAGTCTATATGGAAAAACCAGAGGGTTTCAAACTGTCTAATAACCCTGAATTAGTATGCAAGCTAAAGAAAGTTTTATATGGGTTAAAAGAAGCCCCTCGAGTCTGGTATCATATAATGGATACGTATCTCAAAGACAAAGGGTTCAAGAGAGGAACAACTGAAAACAATCTGTATATTAAATCAGAGGACAATAATTTTCTCATCGTATTGGTCTATGTAGATGACATCATCTTTGGATGTAATAAGGATTCATTGGTACAATGGTTTTCTTCTGCCATGGAGTCTAAATTTGAAATTTCTATGATAGGAGAACTGTCATTTTTTCTTGGTCTGCAAATTACTCAGAGGTCCGAAGGGATGTTCATTTCTCAAGAAAAATATCTAAGAGAAATTCTGAAAAGGTTTCAAATGGAAGATTATAAACCTATGGGTACACCTATGGTAATTGGATGTAAATTAAGCAAGGATGATGATTCACTTGATGTTGATCAGACCTCATATCGATCAATGATAGGTAGCCTTCTATACATCACAACATCTCGCCCAGACATAATGCATGTTGTAGGAATGGTAGGAAGATATCAGGCTGTACCCAAACATAGTCATTTGCAAGCTATCAAAAGGATATTTAGGTATTTAAAAGAAATAATGACTTATGGTCTATGGTATCCCAGAAATCAAAATTTTCAGTTAACGACTTACTCAGATGCAGATTGGGCAAACTGTGTCGATGAGAAAAAAATCACCACTGGAGGAGCATTCTTCCTGGGTGATTCTTTAGTAGCATGGCTTAGTAAAAATCAAGGTTCCATTGCTTTATCAACCACAGAGGTAGAGTACATTGTTGTTGCTACCTGTTGCACTCAGGTATTATGGATGATTCAAACACTTGCAAACTTAGAGGTAAAATACACTACACCGATCCCAATTCATTGTGATAACACTAGTGCCATCAGTGTGTCTAAAAATATTGTATTCCACTCCAAGACCAAACATATTCCCATAAAATATCATTTTCTGAGAAAGCAAGTCACCAATTATATTGTTCAGGTCAATTACATTCCCACTACAGAACAAATTGCAGACATCTTTACTAAACCCCTAGCCAAGACACCATTTGAATATCTCAGACAAAAGCTGGGTGTCATCCCATCTCACATCTAAGAGAGTCCATCCTGTTAGGGGGAGTCCTGTATTGGTTTCATATCTGATACCTCCTAAAATTAATGCAACAACTTAGGGTGAGCATGTTTTCTTTGACATTGATGTCAAAGGGGGAGAAAAGAATAGGGGTGCCTTTGTTGCCATCAATGCCAAAGGGGGAGATTGTTGGCATGCTTTACAGACAGTGTATTCTTTTCATTGATGGAAAGTACAGAAGAAAAGATGGCAAAAAATGTGCAAAAGAATTGTAGGTAGGTCATTGATGACAAGATTAGATAAAGCATCGATGAAAAATAGAAACAAAGTAAGATCAAGAGTAATTAGTGAAGAGTCAATCACAGTGCCTAAGCTCGGGAGGAGAAGCGTCAGTGATCATTGGATCCCATTTAAATTCCTAAAAGAAGGAGGACCGTCATATCTGATTGTAGACAAGAAGAACGTGCAAAAGAGGAGGACAGATCTTAGGCATCAGATCTGAGCATAAGTTCCAAACATCATTGGATAAGGGAGAACCTGCATGTTCATTAAAGTGCAAGGAGAAGCGGGTATACAAAATCCTGAAAGAAGGAGGACCATCCATCTACAAGCAGGAGACGTGGACACAGATCAACATTTCGCTGACTGGAAAGTCAAAGGCATGAAATGCTCCATCCTTTCACCTCTCGAACTTGCGATATGAGAAATCACAAAATAATCTCAACCGTTAGATCGAGTCCAAATATGGACTGTTGATCAAGCACAACGAAGGCTCGTGGAGTTACGAAGTCTCAATAAATCTTGATCGTTGATCCAAGAGGGATGCGTGGCAGAAGATCAGAGCATGTCAGAGACTCCATTTTGGGGTTTCACGAATCGCGACTTGGAGAGGCAAGAAACAATACCACAGGAATGATGAAATCGTGAAATGTGAAATTGCAAAATGATCTGAGCCGTTAGATCAAGGGTTGATTTGGACCGTTGTTCCCATGCCATTTCAGAGTTTCATGGATCAAGAGTTGGAAGCATCAATAACATTCACCACAGGAATGCTGAAATCACAATTTGCGAAATCATGAAATGATCTGAGCCATCAGATCAAGGGTTTATTTGGACCATTGATCCCACGCCATTTTAGAGTTTTGCAGATCGGGAGTTGTAAGCGTCAAGAATATTCACCACAGGAATGCTAAAATCGTGATTTCCAAAATTGCGAAATGATCTGAGCCATTGGTTCGAAGAGATCATGGACCATTGATCCGACCCCCTTCAATGTATTGGAGACCGGGATTTCGGTTACCGGGAGATGGAGAATTCAAAGACTCTCAACATCAGGAGTCCCGAAATGCCAAAAAGTGAAATCTTGAAAAGAACTTTATGGACAAGCGCTTGGTCATGGCCATGGTCATATAGAGGAAGGAGATAGCACAAAAAATCTCTATTTTGGAGTTTCAAAGATTGTAACATGGACTGGAAAGACACTTGGCCATAGGAAATCTGAAATGATGAAATACAAAATAAATTCAAGCTTATGAAAATCATTCAACGGTGTAGATGAAACTGAAGGAGATCAGAGGGCTATTGTTGCACGACAAAGTGAAACTACTAGAAACCAGTGATGAGTTCTACCAGAGGACTCAAAGACAGTTCGAGGTGATTGAAAGAGGAGGTGAAGAGTCTCAAGAGATCAACCAGTAGAACAAAGATTGTTCATGGAGGTTACTGACAAGTGGATGAGTTTTGAAGTTTGTAACTGAAGAAAAACGTATAATCTTGACTATGCCAGAGAAGACAAGGAGTCTCGACTGCCAGAGAGGCTGAGGAATCTTAGCATGACATCAAGTGATGATGAACACATGGCCAAATCACCAGAGAAGCTGAAGGGTTACCATGATTATCATATAGAGCACTCGAGATGTGGAAGAGATTAATGCGGTGTGAGCAGGCAGAGGAGGGGGAACATTTCATGCAGAAGGTGCACAGAAGTGATAAGTACACCGCACAGAGAAGTGATGAGGTGTTGTTGTTGAGGTGAAGTAATGCATGTGTGAAGAAGTAAAGGTGTGGTGCAACAACTGAAATGAATAGGAAAAAAAAGGTGCATTGAATGAGAATGGCACACAGAGCACATAAGGCAAAATAACAGAATGGGCAGCAAATGCATGCAAGAAGATAGTGAGGAAGACTGAGTAACAAAATCTTGCAGAACATTGATGAGACTGGTAAGCTATTATTGAACACTATATCACTGTAATAGGTTTCAATATTTCATATTCATAAACTAGGGTGGAAGGGAGGTGCTAGGGAGGACTAGTTTCCTTAGAGGTTCAAGTGGGTGCTTGAACATAGGGAGTTGTAGCTTCCTTCTAGTTGGTGCTAGAGAAATCAGGGAGTTGGTGCTTCCTTCTAGTTGGTGCTAGAGAAACTAGGGATTTGGTGCTTCCTTCTAGTGGGTGCTAGAGAAAAATAGAGAGTTGGTGCTCTCAACAAGTTGCATCTTGCAAAACAAAGGTTGTAGCCTCACAATGAGTTGGTGCTCATATGTATGATAATGTAAAGAATGTAAATAATACATATAAAGAAGAAGAGTTTTTTACCCTGTATGGGTTTCCTCGGGAAATATCTATCTTTTTGTTTCTCATATATGTGACTGATGTTGAATGTGCCATTGCTTATTTCCCTGCATTATTGTAATCATCATTGAGTGCCTTGTAAATATTTTAAAAGAAGCATAATTGTTTAAGCACGGTAACAACTAATTCACACCCCCCCCCCCTCTCAATTGTCCAACAAAGCCTAAATTTGAAGATATTTCTGTGAAGATCTCATTCTCAAAGTGTTTACAATGATCAGACACTAACTATAGTGGGACTCTAAATTGGGAAATGACGTGGTTGAAGAAAGCACATGTTGTTGTGTCAGTGATATTGTCAAAGGTGGGTATGGATTTTACCCATTTGGTAAATTAATCAACTTCCACAACAATGTACTTGTGTCCATTACTGGATGGATGATTGCAAGTCATGAAGTCTATGCCCCATTTGCAGAAGGGGACAACAGTGATGATGGTATGTAGAAGAGCTGGTGGTGCTCGTTCTTTGTTTTCATAGAGCTGGCAATTGTCGCACCGCTTGACATCATGGATGCAATCATGGAAAAATGTGGGCCATAAGTAGCCTACTCGAATGAGTTTTTTGGCGGTGGAAATACTTGAGAGGTGATGACCACAAGAGCCGCTATGGAAATAGTTCAAGACTCTGTCAACTTTGTCAATGATCATACATACAAAGAATGGTGTCAATCCCACGTCGAAATAGGATGTCTTGGATGATGAGGTATCGAGGGGCCTGATGGAAAATGCATCGACGATAATCTCAAGAGAGATGGGACCCAACCTTTTGTGTTTGAAGGTAGACGAGGAGTTCTAAATACCAGGGGTCATGAGAGGGGATGAATAAGAGGTGTTCATCGGGAAAATTTGTATTTATAGTTGAAGCATTAGTGTCCGAGGGAAAATTCATAATGAGTTCAATGAGGATGAGTACTTTCTTTCTTTTGGGATTTTATAAATCTAGGTAGTATTCCTGGAGGATAACGATCCATTGGGAAAATTTTCCATTAATGTTTCTTCAACTAAGAAAGTATTGCATGGGATTGGAATCTTCTACAACCTTGGTAGTTTAAAGCAGGTTATAATGGCACGGTTTTTGGACTGCGAGGACAACTGTGAGGGTGAGTTTCTCATCATGATTATATTTCAAGGGTGGCCTTGAAAGATTTTTACTGATGTAGTAAATGACATGCTCACTCCTGTCACCCCCTAATTAGATGAGGACTCCTGCTAATGAGACGAATTAGGATGACAAGTAGAGGATGTAATCACGGTCATATTCTAGGGGACTAATCAAAGGGGAATTGGGTAGGGCCTCCTTCAAATCATCAAAAGAGGTTTGAGCATGTTCATCCCATCGAAATGGGATATCATGATGCAGTAGAAAGAGGAAACCATGCATGCGAGTGACGTAATCTGGGACAAAGAGATGTAAAAAGTTGGTTTTTCCTTGTAGGCTCTGCAGTTGGCGTAAATTCCTAGGTGGTGGAATTTTTGTGATAGCTTGGACCTTGAGGGGGTCCACCGTGATGCCGTGTTGGGAGACAATGAACCCAAGGAGGCGTCCGACTGTGATGCAAAATACACACTTGAGGGGGTTCAAGCGGATATTGTACTGGTGACATCATTGGAAACTATTGCGTAAGTTGTCTAAATGTTGAGTTCTCTTTTTGGAGCGAGGAGTGAGGTTGTCCAAATAAGAAAGGATGATGCAAGAAATATCATGGAAAACATAGGTCATGGCCCATTGAAACGTAGCACTTGCATTATTGAGTCCAAAAGGAATGACACGATAAGAACAGGTACCCCAAGGGGTAGTAAAAGTAATTTTATACTAATCTGCTAGATGGATTTGGATTTGATTGTAGCCAAAGAACCCATCCATAAAGGACAAGGCCTCGTGGCCAGCAAAATCATTGATAATTTGGTCGATGAAATGGGTTGGGAAGTTGTCTTTGGGACAAGCATGGTTGAGATCGTGAAAGTATGTGCAGACGCGAGTAGTTCCCTGTGTTTGGTAACGGGGATGGGGTTGGAGACCCATGACGTACATGCAATGGGGTTAATGAACCCAATAGTGTGTAACTTGTCAATTTTATCTTTGATAGCCACATCTTTGGATGGGTGAAATGGGTGTTGATTTTGACGAATTGGGGCAACATATTCCCATGTGTCGATGTGATGTTCAACTATAGAAGGATCGAGGTCGATAATATCAATATATGACCTCGAAAAAATATCCTAGTATTCCTGAAAGAGAGATTTCTAAGTCATGAGTTATTCAAGGGAGCATGCGATGCCAATGATAATTTCTTATATGATTTCCGGTTTGATGGAAATGTTGATTTTGATAGTGGGGGAAATATTGGCCATGTTTCCTTCTTCAAAAGAGTCTAGGGTAGGGATAGGGTTGTTGAACCAGTCTATATTCCCTGATGGAATGAAATCCTTGGTTTTGATTACGCATATGGAGGCTTGGATAAGAGGGTGAAAGGCCTCCTATGAGAGAAAAAGAACTCGGCGATGAAGTACATTCCATGGGAAATAGAGTGTAGCGAGTTCCTTTAGGATATCTTTGTCGCAATGGAAAATACGAGAATATAGGGGATTCGAGAAGGTGACAGTGGGGACTGTCAAAGTGTGGTTGTCCTCAAGTGGCAAGGACCTAGAGGGGACATCACATACAGGGTGCGATGGCTCACTTGACATAAACCAAATTTCAAGGCATTGTGGGTAATATACTATGGTGGGGGGAAAGATATCATGTGGGAAATCTACTAGAGAATTGGGAGGATTCGGGGGAATATCCTCAGACGGTCGAATTGTGAACCATGGAGGGATGATAAGTGACTTAGGTTTAGGGGAGGTAATATTGATAGTATCTAGAGAGTGTGTTACCAGTGGTGAGGTGGTTGTATGAGGTTGAAAAGGGGTTGAATGATGACTTCAGTATGCAACAATCAAAGGACATCGGTATGTGAAGTGAGAAGGTGAGCCACAAAAAGTGCAAGGACATCTCATCCTCTCAAGGACTAATGAAGAGACATAACGAATGTTAATGACATGAGAATGAGTAAAGGGTGGTGGAGAGGGCTTGTTCTGAGAGGTTTGGCATACTATAGCTAGGTCTAGAGAAATTAAGGTAGAGTTGGGAAATCATGAGTGTAGTGGCCATATTCTGAATAGATGGAATAATTGAATTTGGTTCACAACCCTTTACTGCCTGTAGTGGAGGATGTAGTAGTAGAACTCGACACACTGGGTGAAGCGGCGAGAAATGTGGTTTCTCAAGTGACTTGGATCAGATTGCGTAACTCAGGAAGAGTAGGACATATATTAGTGGTATGTCCCTCTATTTCACATAGTGTGCAAGGAGGTTGAACTCCAAGAAGAAGTGGAGTTGTGGGATCTTTCTTCTTTCATCTGCCCCCATCTCCAGTGACAATGGTGCCAATATTTGTGGGTGAGGGTGGTGTGGCAGGAGCCTGTACGAGTATCTACATTAGGATTTCCTCTGTTTAGGGAGGGAGAGATGGCTGAGGAACCATCATGGGTGGATGAAGATACCATACATGGATGTAAAGCACCATGTTTGGAAGGGTAAGCATCGCAACTACCTAGAATTCTTGGACTCCAGGTGGGAGGTAGAAGAAGAGAATTTGAGTAATGCCTTGAGGGATTGTCTCCCAAACTGAGATTTTCCCCTGGAAGGGGGGGAAATCAGGGATGAGTGGTGCAGTAGTGTTCTCAAGGAATTCTTGAGGTAATAGTTCTTCAAATAGTGGAATGTCGAGGTGTGGAGAGGCCTCAATGGGAGGAATAGTGTCTTCAATATCAGTTCCATTACAAGATACTACACACACTTGTGATGAAGGGTGTAGGAGAGGTGGTGCTCCATGGTATGCCCCTAGCAAGGATCGGTCCTTGAAAATTCCAGGACCCATGTCAATGAGAGAATAAGCATCTAAGCTACTGCGGAAAAGAGGAAGAATGTTATCGATGTTGGCAGAATGGTTAGGCTCATAATGTGTAATTTGGTTAATGGTGACGATTCTCCCATTATGGGGGAACATCATTGTTCGAAACATAGAAGAGGCTATTGCCTTCATAGAATACATGTAGCTACATCCAAAAAAGATGTTGTAATCAAGCAGGGTGTCAATAACTTCAATGTCAATGAGGATGTTCCCCCCCCGAGTTCGATGGGGACATTTTGGAAGAGCCCTTCAGGGGATGAGGGTCGACCTTCATAGGCTCTTAGGGTAACGATGGATGGTACTATATCAGGGGAGCCAAGTTTTTGCCATACTATTTTCAACATGATGCATGTCGATGCACCTTCATCAATGATAAACTGATGAACTGTGATGTTCTGAATATTAACTAATATTTGGAAAGTTACCAGAGCAAGGATGTGTGGTTCTCTGCTATCTAGATCAAATGTGATGAGTCTAGTATGAGCTAGGTCGACTTCCCCCAAGGTGGAAAGAAAGGATTTCTGTTGATTTGGATACGTTTGGAGGACCTCCAATACTGACATGGCACCAAGAGATTGTGGTAAGTCATCGAATAGGCTATAATTGTGGGCTTCCCTAGCATGAGAGTTATTGGCATTCCATTGCAATGGAATGCGAGGTATACAAATGGTTGTCTGGCTGTAGTTGGATCCACTCTAAGGTGGTTGGAGTGTATTCAAGGGGAATGCCGTATTGAAGACCGCGTATTTGAAAAATAATCTCTTCTTCATTGGTGAGAAGGATATTGCTATCAGCCAGATTTCCAAGGTGGATGGGCCTTGGGTTTTGATACTGCCCCATTTGTGGTGGGGCGGGATGTAATACCCTAAGGATGAGCCCCAGTCATTTTATGAATTGTAAACATGTTTTGTATGCTGGTGAGACGAGAAATTGTAAGCTAGTAAGCTTATATGTTAATAGGCCAGAGAGACTAAGTGTTAAAAGGCCAAGAGAATGCTTTGTACATGTAAATATTCATAACATTAATATAAAAGCATTGTTGCGTGTATATTGACCACAAAGAAAGAGTGATGGGGGACTAAGATTCCACTAGGTAGGGTAGGGGAGGGGGATAAGTGTTTGGGCCTAGGGCTAAGCTAGGGGGCTTACCTCTATAGGAATAATATTTTAATATTAATTCCTAAAGACTAAGGTGGACATGATGAGTGTTTCCCTAAGTTCCTGGAAAGGGGACGTATGCTAAATGGAGTGCATGCAGCCCCAGGAAGATAGGTATTGACTTGGGCTCATGTAGTTAAAACCAAAGAGTCAAACCATGTTGGTGGGGTTCACTTTCCATTATGCCATCCTCCGCCTGAGTTCGTTGGTCATCCTCCACTTGAACCCATTTTGCCTCTCCGTAAACCTGACCTGTGTTGCTTTCTGTGAAGCCCGACCTATCCTGTAATCATCTTAGTCATGCTATGTCTTAGCATTGGTTGTTGTTGTTTTCATTTCCCATGCCCATTTCCTATTGTTGTCTTTCGTTTTCCTGAGGGGTGTTGACCGGTGGTTGTTGTCCTCACCTAGATGGAGCTGGGGAACTGCACACAAGTTATTCTTGAGAATCCTTCAGAGTTTGCAAATCGGAATATTTAAAGTGAAGAGAATTGAAAACCTATGAAGCAATAAATCGTGAATTGTATCTCAACCATTGGTTGAGGGAGAGATAAGGACTGTCAATTATCTAGGGAGAGTCCAAATTTTCAGCAGTCGAGAGAAATGGGATGTGCTAATGCACAAACTTCTGAAACCTGAAGTTTCAAAGTGAAAGGGTAGGCATGATGGGGTCAGATGATGTCACCAAGGTGACATGGACTTACCTAGGCATGCCACATGCCACCACCTGAGTTGGTTACATTTGTACTTGTGGACCAGAGAGTAAAGAAGTATAAAAATTTAGAATTCGGGAGATTGGAAGGAAGCAAGCAAAATATCTTCTTGACCCGAAGTCCCGAAGTTCCGAAGCTTCGAAGTCCCAAATCTTGGAAGTCTAGAAGCTTCGATGCTGGAAAGGTCCATAGTGGGTGTTAGCCATTGGATGATGGGTAGTTGTGGATGGTTGATCCACCTCACTCCATGAGTTTATTAATTTGAAACTCTGAGAGACTGATGAGTTGTACTTTGAAGACTTCTGAAACCTGAAATCACGATAGAGCACCTATTGATCTAAGCACTCTGCCACAACCATGGTCACATGGGTTTGGGGCTAAGATAAAAGGGTTAGTGCATGACATTTATTGCAGAACAAAGAAGAGCTCAGAAAGAAGAGATATGTGGGATTTCTTGATTGAGCAAGAATTCCAGAGAATGAAATTTGAACATTTTTCTTGAATCAGATTGGTTTTTGAATTTTGTGGGAATTGTTAAGGACAAATGGCCTGGAAAAATTTGGTTGACTACACATTGTGTTTGCAAGGTTTAATGATTGTCATAACCAAATAGAATTTCCACAGAGTGAAAAGAAATGGAGAAGGCACAATATGCTTCCAGTTCATAAAATGAAGTTAGAGGAATGGGTGTTTGTTTGGGAATTGAAGGATCAAACTCCAATGGACATGGAGAAGAGATAGATAAGGAGGGAATCATGATGAAAATAATTGAAAGATTGAAAAAAGATGTCCAGACTGACCAAACAAATAACCGAAAGCTCATCAAAGCCAAGGATCAGTAAGGAGAATTCAACATAAAGTTGATACAGGGCCTGGAAAGGATAGAAAGGAAATTGGATAAGGTGAGTGACTTCAGTAAATCAGGAAGTCACGGGTTCCCTGGTGAGAAGAAGAAATACAAGAGTGTTGGAAGACACCATCATCACTCTCAAGGATACTCCAAGAGGAGGGCACACAGTAGCTCAAGCCCATCTCCTACCAGAAAACATACGAGATATGGAGTGGATGAACTGAAGGGTGAGATGAACAAGATTAATACTCCTACATTTGATGGGGATCACCAAAAGGAGGAAGATGCCGAGACATGGTTTCTTGGCACGAGGAAATATTTTCAATTGCATAATTATTCCCCTCATGCTGAAGGGAGAATCACAATGCATCAATTGAAAGGAAAGGCATCCATGTGGTGGGATGAACTTGTACATGTGCAATACATTAAAGAGAAAGATATTACTTGGAAGGAATTCAAGAAGTATTTCAAAAAGAAATACTTTACAAAGAGATACTATGAAAGAAATATGGAGTTCTTTTAACTCAAGCTAGGTAGTATGTCCATCGATGAACATGAATGAAGGTTTTTGGAATTATTGAAGTATGTTCCTTTCATCAAATATGATACCATTAAAATTCAGAGGTATCTAAGTGGACTTCCATCTTCCATCAGTGCCAAGATCTAGTATGATGATCCTAAGACTATGGAAGAAACCATAAGAAGGGAAAAATGCTTATATGAGCAGCAAGGAGAAAAGCCTATTTTCCGGAAGGCTTGGGAAGACAAGAAGAAATTCGAGATGGATCAGAGGAAGAAGGGAACTAAGCCACCCATTTTCAGAAATAGTCCTCAAGGACAACCATCTTTTAGAGAGCCCAAGAAGGAAGAAGTAGGTGGACAGATGCCAAGAAAACCACCTATGGAATGTTGGGGTTGTAAAGGAAATCATAGGTATAGAGATTTCCCCCACAGAAGTGACAAAGTGAGAATTGTCCACAATGTTCAACAGACAAAAAAAGTGGAAGACATGGGCAGGAGAATACCAAGGATCTATGCAGCCCTAGACAACAAAAAAAATAAGTTTCAATCACATATGATTGAAGTTCAAGGTATGATCAATAACCATGCCTTTACTATTTTAATTGACTCAGGGGCTAGTCATAGTTATATAGATCCTAGAATGGTGGAAATTTTTCATTTGCCAAGAAAAAAGCATGGAAAATCTTGGTTAGTGTAGCTGGCTTTAGGAACCAAAAGAAAGGTTATTGAGTTAGTTAAGTCCTATCCAGTGAACATGAACAGACTGAGCACAAGGGTTGAATTGAACATTTTACCTTTAGGTTCCTATGACTGTCTAATTGGGATGGATTGGTTGGACCAACACCATGCCATCTTAGACTGGCATAACAAGAAAGTCACTTTCCTGGATGAGGAAGGGAATCAAAGAATAGTCCAAGGAATTCCTAGAGCAGTTGCTGTCAGAGAAATCTCAGCAATGCAACTGAAGAAGTTCTACAGGAAAGGTTGTCAATTATTTGCAACCCACATGGAGAAGCATCTAAGGATCAAGTATCAAATCTTGAGGAACATGCAATATTAAAATATTTTGAAGAGGTATTCCAGGAGGTACCAAGACTACCCCCGAAGAGAGATATTGACTTCTCTGTAAACCTAATGCCTAGAGTAGATCGAATGTCAAAAAATACTTATAGAATGAGTACGCCACAACTGAAAGAACTACAATTGCAGCTTGAAGAAATTTTGAAGAGGGGGTATATACACCCAAGTGTTTCACCTTGGGGTGCCTCGATCTTGTTCGTTAAGAAGAAATATGGTACATTGAGATTGTTCATCGATTTCGAACAGATGAACAAAGTAACCATTAAGAAAAAGTATCATTTGCCAAGGATCGACGATCTCTTTGATCAGTTAAAGGATGCCAAGATATTTTCAAAGATAGATCTTAGGTCAGGATATGACTAGGTAAGGATAAGGGATGAAGACATCAACAAGACTACATTTATAAAAAGGTTTGGTCATTATGAATTCACAGTGGTGCCATTTGGGTTAAAAAATGCACCCGTTGTTTTCATGTGTTTAATTATTGGCCCTTGACCATGTTTTTTTGATATCTGGTCAAGTTTGACCTATTTTTGGACTTCGACAACCTGTCAAAGGAGAAGTGCAAGATGAAGTAGATATCACGGGATCTCTGTCCTTTTTGGGGATGTTGGAATATGTAACAGGATTGGGATGTTGGCCCATGGGTTTAACCATGTTTAGGCCTATTTTGTATGTATAAATAGATGTATAGGCAATGTAAAAGAGAGAAGAGAAAAAAGGCATCTATGTGATGTTAGTATGTAAGAAGGCTAAGTGCTCAGAGTTGGATCTATGTGATCAGGAATTGTAAGGCTTTGTGCATACTATGTGAAACTTGTACAAGTCATTGTAGCAAGATTGTGGAAGGCTTAGTGATGGAACGCAAGGAAGAAGGATCTAGAAAGATGCACAGATCTTCTGTCCTATGCAGAGTAAGGGTTTTGAGGCTCTATGTTTGTAACTGATTGACTGAAGACAATAAATAAGAAGAGTTGGTGGACATAGCCCCAGGATGGGGGTGAACCACGAAAACACTGTGTTGTTATGCTTTGTGCTTGTCTTAATGTGTTTATGACTCTCTTGCTAAGTGTTTTCATAAACATAGATAAATTTGTTCATGCTTCATGCTAATGATGTGTAAGAATGTTAGATCTGACTTTTATGAACATTCTTAGTGCTTGTTTCTACTATATCTCATCCATCTGTTTATGCTAAGTACTTAACTACATTATATCAGTGTGAATATTGTGAAGATTTATTTTATCAGTGAAGTAGATATTGATTTCATATTGAGGATTTGACAGTGCTAAGAACTCTATTAAGTATCATAATCACAGATCTATGTCCTAGCTAGGGTTTTAGACACCTAAGTCTGACAACCACCCCTGCCTATACCTCGGGTGAGACTTCATCTACTTCACAGGTGTTGCCAAAAGGGTTGGTAGTTAGGGTTTTTTTGGTGCGCTATTGTAGCATTGAACCCTGGGTCTGCCCCTGTTCCAACAAATGGTTCCATTGCTTGGACAAAAATGTGATTGCTAGGAACTGAGAAAGAAGAAGCTTTGTGCAAAGATTCATCCTGAAGTTGTGAAATCTCCATGCATAGATCTGTCTCTCTAGTGTGCAGTATTCTACTTGATTTATAAAGCTCCATGCTAAAATAAAGAAGCTCGATCTGAAGAAAAGAGGTCAGATCCTAAGGAAAGAAGCAAGATCTGAAAGATTTGTGCTCTAAGAAAGGTAAAAGTAAGAATTTATGGTTAAAAGAGGTAAGATTTGCAAGCTCTGTGCTATGATAAAGGTAAGAATAGTGAAAAGTTTTAGATCTAGAAGCTTTGTGCTCTGTAGAAGTGAGATAAGTGAAAATTTTTGTTTCTAGAGTATGGATCTAGGTATGTTTAATAAAGTCTTTCCTAGCTTGAAAACTAGGATATTGATAGATTAAGGAAGATTTGGTATTAATAGATCTGACAAGAATAGTGAAAGATATGTTATACCTATGCATAGAAAGAATGTTTGGACTAACAAATGCATGAAGGATCCTAGAAAGAATATGTTGCAGGTTAGCTCTTATGTTCCAAGCGCTCAGTATAGGAGAAGTTGGGGATCATTTAAAAGAAAGAGAGGATTAAACCTCTATTATAGCTGCAGAAGACCAGGACATATTGCTAATGAATGCCCTGGAAGAAGACCTAGTTGTCTTTGTTTCAAAGCTATGGACCATGAAGTGTTGGATTACCCTAGAATGATTACTAAGATTGAAAGAATGAATTTGAACCAATAAAACCCTAAGGATGATCCAGAGACTATAGAAGAATCCCAGAAAGAATCAAAGAAAGTATTTTTATAGATGAAAGAAACCCTAAATGACCACCGACATATCATCTTATCAAAGATCTTCAAAGAAAAAAAATGTATCAAAGAAAGAATAGGAGACTTTGACATTGACTGTGTTTTGGATGAGGAAACATAGGTGAATATCATGACAGAGAGAACTTGGGAAGCTATAGGGAAGCCTGATATGATCCCTTCTGTTAGTTTCTAATTTTGTCTTGGTTTAGTGAGAAACCCTTATCCTAAACCCTTCTTACCCACACTTCATTTTCTATTTCCAGTTGATTTCGATTTTTGTTTTTAGTGTCTTATGGTTTGCATTACAGTTTTTGGATAGTTTATTTAAGTTTGATTTTGAAAAACATGGTTTTAAGACAAGGTGTCACCTTATATGCCTGTTTGAATTTCAAACTTTCAAATTTTTCTAAGTCATTAATAGCGCTACGGGAATAAGGCTATTCCTGTAGCGCCAAAATAATCATGCCTTGATACGTGCCTGCCATCCAAATTTTGTTATGATGACACGAATCGTGGATTGAGAGTTCACATGTGTCCACGAAATCTTGGAATCATTTACAGATTCAAACCATTTCATAATCCGATTGTTGTGTACCCACACAGGACTTATTTTAAATCACCAATTCTCAATGATCGTTATATTTTACCTATTCGATTTTGCTGAATTTCGGCACAGGTATTCGCTTAAAGGAACAGTGTACACTAACAGATTGCAGGTAGAAAATTTGGAACCTGAGGGGGCTAGTTACAGAATTTTGTTTTGATGGCGCCAAAGAGGAGTGGACAGGTAGTCAGAATAGAATCAGAGGGTGTCAAACTTCTTGAATCCTATCCTCATATGTCTCAAAGGTTCAGAGACACTAGGTGGTTTGAATTCCTTACCACTTTTCAGGGTTAAGATGAGAAAGTCTCCATGGAGTTCACTCTGAATTTTGATGGTCACAAGGTGGAGATCGGTAAGATGTTGATGCTAGTAATAGAGAATACTATCGTGAAGGCTTGCAGGTTGGTGGTTGGAGGAGAAATATGGTGGAAGAAAGAGCATGTGGTTACAGAGTTTGTAAACCAATTCCTGCTTCCAGATAAGAAAAATATGAATTGGAAAAGGGGAATACCTCGTAGCTGGATTCGACCCGAATGGCATACGAATCTGATTGTGATCCACGGGTATATCACCTGCGAAGGTAGATTCTCACTGGTCTATATCTACCACATTAGGATACTGATGCATTTAAATGGTGATTACCCTTTAAATCTCCCTTATTTTCTACTCAAAATCTTGACAAATATGTCAAAGAGAATGCAGTCACTCTCCACCAATGCTAAGAGCAGTTTGTTTCATCAAGTCCTAATTAAAACTTTAGTCATGTCTTCTTTGAATGAATTACAGAAGACCTGGAGCTGGCTCACACAATCTTTAAACCCTAACACTCAGTCCAATAAACAAAAGAAAGAAAAAGGGAGAAAGACCGTTACACAGAGCTGAGATATTTCAATCGATGAAACCCCTGTGAAATAGGAGATGCCTGATATCAGGGTGACCAAGAAGAGAAGAAGTAAAAGACCTAGGTGGGATCCAGAAATTGAAACATTTTCTGAAGAAGATGTTAAAGGGGAAAATGATTAAGATAAATATCTTGATACTCAAACTACAGTCAAGAATGAAATGCCACCAACCAATAAAATGGGTGCTGCAATCAAAGGGAAAAGGGTTAAAGGTGTGTCTGTATCACAAAAACCTAGAAGGAATTCTACTAGGGTCACCAATAAGTATAGACTGAAGTCAAAGGCTATGTTTAATCCATCAATCAAAGAAGAAAACGTCATAGTCATAGAAGATGACTCTGAGAATGTTGAAGCAGGTACCAGGAAAAGGGAAAAAAAAACTTCATTGCCTAAGAAACCAGTCAGCAAAGGTAAAAGAATGATTTCACCATCTACAGGACCTGTAACAAGAGATTCAACCAGATTAGAAAAAGATAAAGAGATGGCTAAAGGTATCAGTGAAACCCCTGAGGATAAACATGATTACTTTGAAGACTCAGATCGCATATCAGATGTGCATGAAGCTATAGATTCAACAAGTTCTGATGAAGAACATAGCTTGGGATTAGTCTCAAAGTACCAAGTTAAAGAAAAAGAACCCAAAGTTGCCTTAAAATTGAATGAACCTGCACCTCTTAAAGAATTCTTAGTATTCAGAGTTAAAATCAGAACTGATAAAGAAAGGATCAAGGAATTTCAGAAAACAGTAAGACAGTTAAATAAAGAAAAGGCGCAAATAGAACAATGGAATGCTCACTAGGAAGAAAGGATTCAAGGTTTTAAAAGGAAGAAAAAAGAGCAAAGGGCATTGCTCAAAGAACTCAGGGAGATAAATTTCAGACTCTATTGGCACAATGTCGTGCTTACCACAAAGCTCAAATAGAAAAATGCTAAAGCTATTGCTATGATTATATCCTAAAGGTTACATGGAGATTTTCTACAATCATGATTTAAATGTTTTCCAAGAAATATGGAAAAGCCTATTCATTTTTGGTCAGTGATATGCTAAGACCTTGATTTGTTTGACTAAATCAAACTAATTCCTATTTTGTAGAATCAAATGTAAATGTTGGCAATATTTTGCAATATCAAGCTATTGAGATGTGATCTATTTTGGGATTGTAGAAGATCTTTTTGAGTGAACTACCTTAGTAGATAGATACTATTCCAATATAGTCATTAAAGCTATACTAGATGATAGGATCTGGAAGTTTGATAAATAGTTTAAATAGACAGAGGAAAGACTATGTTCTGGTCGAAAAATTGGAGATCCAAAGGACCCTTTTGTGAATCTCATTGTATTTATGTTCAATTTGACACTTAATAGAAAATACATATGGATGGTTAGACCCTCTTTTTCTACTCTGTTATTTCTTTATTCATGCTTGAATTCATTATTCAGATTGCAATGCTTTTTTTATTCTTGACTGTTAATTTATACAGTGAAAACTTTACTGTAGAGATAATTTTTCAAGTTTTGATATCAAGTTGATAGTCTTGTTTCTTTATGACATTTTGAGACAAGAATTCATGTGAAGTTGAAAAATTGAAGACTTCATCTTCCTTTTCTTAATTGGTGTAATCCATCTATGTGTCCACCTATTATTCAACCAATGGGATATGCTATGTTCTGATCTTGATCTTCATGTTATGTTGTAACCTTGAGCCAGTTTTCAACCACCCTACTAAGAAAAAACCAAATCATAAAACCTTATAAATAATTTTCAATAAAGAATGATGCCCTAGCTTGCCCTCTCACAGTCAAGTGCAAATTTAGGGACTAACACCTTCATTAGGAGGAATAGGATTATTCAGAGGAAAATTGATAAACATATGTGGGAAGCTCGCTCGTGTACCTATGCACATTAATGGAACTTCAACAGAAGAAGATTTTGATATTATTAAATTTATTGAAGACATCGCCCTATTTACCATGTTACTAGCCAGCCCTTGGATTGAAAGAGACCAGTCCAGAAGGAAAGAAGAAGAAGCAGTGTTAGAACAACAGAAGCAAGAGTTAAAAGAATTCATGACTAGAAGGACCACACATTGGATTGCAGAATAGGAGAACAGATCGAAGCTATTTAACACCAAAGACCCTGATGTCGAAGTCACAAGAAACCTATAAGAACAACAGAATACTGAAGTACTTATCCTAGATAAAGAAAAAGTATTACCCTCGAATTCTAGGAAAGAATCTCAACAACGTGCAATGACTATGTCAAATGAAGATAAGAATTAGAATGTAAAAAGACATACTGAGACAAAGATCACTAGGACGAATGCTAGAAAGCTAAGTAAGAAGAGGGATAAGATTGAAAAGTTTCCAAAGCTTCTAGAGGGAACTTCGCAAATGAAAAAATTGCAAAATTGGAGCTTCATCGGGATATCAAAACAGCGACACATGGAACTTCGCCATGGCGAAGAAATATAGCCATTGGGGACATTATAACCATTTGATTGTCACCTCGAATGGGTGGAAAGGCATTTAAGTATCGACACCAGAACGTTGGACTACGCCATAATGGACTGAATAGAGTTAATGAAGGCTTCATACCCATTGCAAGAGACTCATTCCTAAGTTACCTATTTATCCCATTGCGCCACGCATCGAGAAAAATTTTGCTAATTGAGAATTTGAGCCCACAGACCAATCCAAGTTTATACAGTGTTTTTTTTTCTCTTTCTATCTATCTCACTACTGTGCCGAATTTTTTATCTGAACCCACAATTGTTAACCCTTAGTGTGTATGTCGGACGAATTGAGCACCGTTGAGAAATATTTTGAAGAAGTTTTGATCGACTTGATGACTGAAAGAGTCATGTTAAAGAGATGATTATCCACATGTGTACAAGCATCATCCATGAGACGGTTTCCAACCTCTCTATCAACAGCCCAAGCCAGACCATCCCGACCATCATATGAGAAGTGAACTAAGCACAGGGATGATCTCACGAATGCTAAGTTGATTTTGAGCATATTACCTACCTATATACCACCTTTGAGAAGTGTTGTAAACCATGATAGTGTACCTAGAGATTTTGAGTATTCCTTGGTCACTATGTACCTCCAAAAGGGGATACGTGTAGTTCCCACATACCAAGAAAAGATTGTAGCGTTGAAGTTTAGCGACTTCAACCTCGATGACCAGAAAGTTTACAACATGCTCACCCCGCATAAGTACCTGACCCTCATTCATGGACCCATAACCTCACGCAGTCCACCTTGCTAAAAGTTATGAAGATTCCACACTTCGGATGACACTAGAAGGTGAATGCATGTGTCAAATTGTGGTTGTCTTGTTACCATGGAGGTTATCTATGGTTAAATCATTGCATAACAGTGGATCCAATGTTGATAAATCAGATCACCGGGCTTAGTATGCAAGGACCCAATCCACAGGATTTCTACCTTGGAAAATCCATGGACCGCGCTCTTGCACAAAGGATCAAGGACACTTATGGTGAAGTCGATAAGGGCACACAAGGCTACAAGGTAGCTTCTATCTAGATCGACACAATGCGGCTTGCCTACCAATTGATCGCAGGAAAGTTAGTATGCAAGAATCAACCCACCCAAGTGACTGGTTTTGTAGTCGACCTCACAGGAAAGTGCGCGGAGGGCCTACAAATGAATTGGGTGCAGTACCTGGTAAACCAATTAGAACTTGACTACAGAGAAGTCCAAGATCAAGGGTACAAATTCCACTTTAGTTGGATTTTTATCCTAATCTTTTTCATCACCTGGGAGATGTTGGAAGGTGCGACCTTCCGGGACATCGAGCCCTTTGAACCATTGGTCGTGAAGTTCAAAACACTGTGGTGTTCAAGAGACATGAATAAACATTGGCAGTCCAATGATTTATTTCATGCATACTACAACTAATTGAAGGTAGCCATACAGTCCGTGCCTCGCATAACTAGGAATACTTTACACAGGTTCCAAACTTTGATGAAGTTCAACGTGGACCTCCATTTCATTTATACTACAGCACGCACTGACGAGCAAAAGAAACAACTTCAGTCCTACTACAATCTAATAGAGGAGGACTTGGAGGAGATCACCAAGGATTGGTCGATGGATCTCCTCATTCTAGCAAACCTTATGGAGATATCCGATATAGAAAATCCAGAAACTATGCTGGATACACCCGGACCTAGCAAGAGAAAGAAGACTGAAGAGGTCCATGATTTAGACAGCGTATCCATGAAGATCGCTTCCATCTCACCCGAGCAAGGAGGTGATGATGTAGAGTTGAATGACACAGAGGTCGAGCAGTAGTAGGGTGACGAGTTTGATCCCCTGAAGAAGAGGAAAGGTTCACCTCTGAAACCTTCCTCCTGGAAGAAATCGAAGGCCACTATGACGAAGATGCAGACTCTCCTCACCTATGATGACTTTGAATTTCTTGTAGCAGCCCTGAATGATGCTTCTCTAGAGATAGCAGAGAAGAAAGAAAAAAAGAAAGAGGAGTTGTGTGATCGAATCACGACTGAACTCTGAGGATTATAGCAAGCCCTACAATGCATCCACATATTCTTTACTGTTCTAAGAGAGCCAGAAGTGGGAGATGACCCAGCTCAAATCCACTAAATAGTTGGTACAATCGAAGCTCGTCTTCGACAAGAGCAAGAGAAAAAAACACAAGCCACCCAGGATTTGGTACAAGTACAGGGAGTACTTGTAGAACAGTGTTGAGCTTTCAAACAGGAAAAGAGCGCTCTCCAAGAAAAGTTAGATGAAGAAAAGGCATAGTTGCAGCAAGCCAAGGAACAATTGCTCATCAAGCAAGTCGAAGTGAAGGAAACGGTTAACAAAACAATTCTCTTTGTGATTGTAATAGAAGTAAAGGCACAGGATCAAGTCACGAAGCAAGTAGTGCAATTTGAAGAAGTGATCCAACAGCTCTAGCAACGCATAATAGATTTAGAGCTACGCACTGTGCCAGAGACTCCACAAGAGGTAAGAGACCAATGAGAAGCCACTTCCCACAACGTAGTTGACCGAATAAAGGCCCTTACCTTAGAATGAAATCAATTTGTTGATCCCAGTGCCCATACATATGAGAAACTTAACAATATTAAGACTGCAATATCTCAGGCTCTAGTGTTACGAAGCCCCGATTTCAACAAATATTTCTTTCTCTACACTTTTTCCTCCAACCAATCACTAGCTATAGTATTGACTCAAAAGGATGATGACAACAACAAGGCCCCAATATCATTCATGAGAAATAATCTCCAAGGGTTCGAACTAAATTACCCTGTTATAGAAAAGCAGGATTATGCGGTATACAAGGCAGTGAAACACTTTAGATATTACATCATTAAGAATCATACCAAAGTCATAGTGCCTCACCCTGTAGTCTGATCCTTATTCACTCAACATGATATGGGGGAAATAAGAGGAAAATGGATGGAAGTGGTCCAATAATTTGATCTATATATAAAACCTGCTAAACTGGTTAAAGGACAAGGGTTATGAAAACTCCCAGTTGAAGCCCAAGACTAAGTAAATGAAGAGACCAGATGGGAGAATGAATTGGCATTATGGTGTGGTGAATCTTCATACATCTCCCCAAGGTAAGAGTCTTGGTATGAGAAACTGAATTATCTCCTTCATCATGGGACTTTCCCAGAAAACCTACACCCTAGGGAAAGGAGAGCCCTCGTGTTAAAATCCACACAATATCGCCTCATAAATTTGGTGCTCTTCCGTGTTAGTTATGATGGGGTAATTTTAAGATGTCTCGAATGTGAATATGCAGACAAACTTCTGAAAGAGATTCATGTTAGTCCCACTAGTGGACATTTCACAGGAAACACCACCGCTCATAAAATACTAAGAGCTGGTTATTATTGGCCTACTCTGTTCAAATATGCTCATAGATACGCTAGAAACTGTAAAACTTGTTAAATAAACGTGGGGAGGGAGAAGAGAGTAGTTGTCCCACTCCAACTAGTGGTCGTTTTCAGGCCATTCGAGCAATGGGGGATATATATCATAGGAGAGATTACATCGAGTTCTTCAAAACAATATAGATATATACTAACCACCATAGATTATTTCACGAAATGGGCAGAGGCCATCCCTTTGACTCATGTAAACAAAAAGGTGGTGATCCAATTCATAGAACAATAGCTGATCAAAAGGTTCAGTATTCCTTTTGTCCTTGTTTTTTGTAACGCCGCTTACTTTTCTTCCACCCTATTAACAAAGTTTTCTCTAGACAAAGGAATCATAATCATATACTCTACAAACTATTATCCATAGGGAAAAAAAGTGGCAGAATCAACCAATAAGAACCTAGTGAGGATATTGAAGAAAACAGTTACAAACAACCAGAGGAATTGGCATAGCTCACTTCATAATTATTTATGGGATGAAAGAGTAACGCCCAAGGAAGATATAGGAAATTCCCCATATTTTTAGGTATACGTACAAGAATCCATTATCCTGAACGAGCTATATCTTCCATCTCTTCAACTCACTCAGGATTCGAGAGGGAAACCCTCATCAGTCATACAACAAAGAATTGACACCCTACTCATGCTAGAAGAAGAAATGGAGAAATAAAAATCAAAGTTCATATCTCATCAACATATAATGAAAAGGTGGTTTGACAAGCATAAGGCTAAAGAGAATAATTTTTAAGTAGGGAACTTAGTCTTAAAATGGGATAGAGCAAATGAGTCGAAAGGAAAACATTTTAAGTTTCAGAATCTATGGCTCAGACCTTTCTGGGTGGATGAGAAGATTTGGGTAGGCACATATCAATTGTAGAATATAAGGGGGGAACCTAATTCCCTCCAACTGAATGTCCAAGCCCTAAAACAATATTTCCATTAAACACACACACACACACACACACACACACACACACATATATATATATATATATATTATGTTTTGTGTGTGTATGGTTTTAGCTAGGTCGATTGCGGAATGCATTTTTATTTTTTATTTCTTGCTATATTACTTCTATGATTTTGAAGATTTTGTTTATCAATACTGTGGTTGACCTCAATTCATGCGATATGGTGAACTCTGTTCCTAACTCATTTCTCACATACAACACAAGAAACATTGGGGAATCTATGGTTGTTTCGAGGAGTTCTCTATCTAACCTATGTAGATGAACAAATTTGGAGAAATGAAGAAGTGTCTGCCTGGTGGTATGGTGAAAACTTAAGGGAAATATGGTAAGATGGAAAGGACTACATGTACCTCAAAGACAAAACTAGCAAAAGATTCACCTCAACCATCTCATTTTGGAAAATAACAGACGTCCTCCTCTCCCACTCACTCAGGGAATTCTGCTGAAATAAAATAAACTATATCAAATGAGTGTACAATAAGAGAGGGTATGCAGATAACTCCACCAGGGCTATGGATGCTCTCTGGCAGTGGAGCAAGTTTTGTGGCACCGGGGTGACTCTGTCGAGGCTATGGACGTTCGTTGGAAGTGAAGCAACACCATAGCAAGTGAATAAGGGTAACTAAAATTCCTAGTGCCAGTGAATGATTTACTAGAATCTTGTCAAAAGGGGCGTGAGTCAGGGTTACAGGAAACAAATGTTGAATAAAGGTTGAAAACCCCATAGGCAGGCCCAGATTCATCAACCGAGGAATTTCAAATACCAGGGTAAAAGAGGCTCTGATAAAAACTAGTTAAGTTCCTCACCATATTTTGCATTAGCTGAGCCTGAGGAAGGAACAAATATTATGCTTTCACCTAGTAAGTAGCCATTTGTTGAGCCCTCAACAAACCCTAAAAATCCTATGTCAATATTTTACTTTTTGGGTACCACTTGATCTTTGCACTATCTGATTCAACTTCACTTTGAGAAATGTTTTGTATTTTCCTATTATCTTGAATCTCATTAGATATTAAGGTTTGTTTGAATTTATGAAATCCAATGACTTAAAAGGGCTTCACACCTGAATAACGAATCAATAGCCAAAACACTTCACCCAATATTCTCACCCGATGCACTCAGATTCGACATCAGAAGAAATTAAAAGATGGAAAAGAACCACTTGGGAAACTTTAGTCATCGAGCATCGATTTCCATCGGTATCGGCAAAAGGAAGTTTTTTTTTCACGACAAGTATTGCATAAGTATATCATCGATAACCAATCCCCTTTGACATTAGTGAAAGATGAGGGAAATAGATGTAAACAAAAGAAAAAAAAAAAACATCACCGATAGTCGATGCCTGACGTGCTTATTAAAATCGGGAAAAAAACTAAAATGATTGCAACAAACATTCTGATCGCACTAAAGGTTATTCCCGATCACCGATCCCCGATGCATTTCAGTATCAGGACTTTTTCGAGGAAGCTAATCCAAATAAAAACACATGATAGGTTTATCGATGATCATCGACCCTGGATACCTTTTTAGCATCGGCAAGCCAAGTTTTGTTTTAGAACATACAACTTAAGGAAAGTATCGACTCCAATTAATACAAGCGAATTAGGTCACCCGTCTTCAACACCACGTGTATTTTCCATATTGGAGAACCGTACAGTCTAGTTTTTCCTCGATTCATTCTTGGTTCCCTAGGTCTAAGTCACACCTCCAAGTCATCTTTGCCATGACAAAATTGTACGATGAGATTTATTGACGTCAAAGATTTTGCGAGGGACATCGACGAAAACGTTCATACCGCATCCCCGATCCCTGATCCACCCACTGAGAAAGAGACATGATTAGACATTTTAGTGTTAGATACGATTATAGTTTGAGCATTTAAGAGGATAATTAATACCATATCCTGCATGAGTTGCTACCTCATGCGCCAATCAAAATGACCATTGAAAATCATCGATAGAAGACATCACCCATGCGCCTCCATTTTCAACCCACGATGAATTTAAGTTGTAGATATTCAATGACGGATTTGTTTAAATTTCACTCATCACCCGAATTTAATGGTAGATGCAACAAAGTAAGTTATTCCCTGGTTTAAATTCTCTTGATCTGTTGTAAATGGAATCATTCTGTGCAGAAGGAAATTCAGATCATCTGGAGAAGTGAGATGAGTAATTTGAAGGCTGCAAAGATCCCGTGAGTATCAAAATAACTATATTTTAGCAAGATTCACAGGTGCATATACAAGTCTGTAAATTTTACATGGCTAAAAATTATATGTTGCTTATCCATTTTTGTTCTTTACACAGTCTCTGAAGGTTTATTTTGATTACGAGAATAATTCCTCCAAGAAATCCAACCACTAGATGATTTTTGAGGGCACTGAAGCTGAAAGAACCAGATTTAGGTGAAGACTTCTCTACTGGGGTCGCAAAACAATTGGAATACACTATGAGACCAGAACCTGTCATCAAAAAAACAACGAAGAAGGTTTTTATTTAGCCTTAGGAATTTGGAGATATAGAGGCAAATACAGGGACCAATGTGGCACTACCACATTGGGGAGAGCTCTTTAAAAACATCATTCGGGAGGAATACTCAGAATATATCCCATACATTGACCCAAATGTGAGATGGCTCGACGATGAGGTGTTTTTGAACATCTGACGGTTGTACCTACATATGGTGGCAAGAAAAACCCCCATTTTTCCCTATATAGAACTCCTGAAGTGGCTCATCGACCACACAGAAACACAAAAGTGATTAATCAATGATGAAAATGGTGGGTATGTTGGGGTGTTCCTTCGGGTAGAAGTCCGGAAATACTACAAACTCCGAGACCCAGATGAGTGGCTAAATACAGATTTTTTCATAAAGTTCTACGAGTGCCATGACACCAGCCAGGTTATGGCCTCATGGTGGAGGGAATAAAATAAATAAACCAACCAAAGCATTGGCTGATACTATACTGCCAACTTAAAGGATCCATACATCTATTTGATAGCTCTCATCTGGAGATTATATGGAGAGAAGGAATGCTCCAAATTTTTGGAGGCATGGATTCCCTTAGCTTACACAATGGCAATCTACGGGAGTAGTTTAAACTAGGGAGTGATCATTTCTAAACAACTGAGAATCTATATCCAACAAGCTCAGACACCGAAGGAAGGAGAGACACTAGTTTTCTACATGGATTCATATTTCCTTGATGTCACATGCGCCATAAACATTTTCGCCAGCATGAATTTGAGCTGGCATGTCATAGAGCTCTCGGTGCACATCTATTTCAGGATCATATGGAAGAACAGGTACAATAATTCTTACTCTCTCATCTACGATGAATTCATCATACAAATTTATTTCATTCTATTTAATAAAGAATTTCCGAGACTATCGGTTGCGACCAAGAAGATGATATAAAAATTAGGCCACTGGTACTTGGACGAGCGCAACATCTACATCAGGGTATTTGATCCCACTAGAGAGCCACATATCCTACCAGTTCATGTCCCAAACTGGATTGTAGTAGGAGAAATATGCTACCAGACCATCCTACAAGGCTACAACTCCACCTTGGTCAAGGATAAAAAGCGAGCGTTCATTACCTATGGTTTCCATGTAGGTTTCTACTTGCTTAAAGATATAGCTCAATTAAAATAAGAAGGGTTGAGCCAGTTCGAGTTCAGGTTCCAGACAGGACAATTCCACAAGCATGATCCGAAGGGCCTAGTATTGCAACATGCTTCATCGTCCTATTGGTCGTATTCCCATGACAAATTTGAATATGAAGTCTTCATGAAAAATTCCAAGGACTGGGATGAGGTGGTAGCAAGGATGACTGACCCTAAAATGACGAGGTTCAGGGACATGAGCCTGGATGAGTATGTGACGACCATAGAGAAATCATCTCAAGAGGCCCTCAGAGCCAGAGAAGAAATCAGAGTGGTGGAAGTAACATAGGTTCCCATGGTGGCCCAGGTGTAGGATAGAGGTTTCCCTATGATGCTGGATGCATAGGCAAGGGTATTTCTCATGATAGAATAGGAAAAACAAGTAATTGATCAGTTGGAAGATGACCTAGACCTCATAGGAATGACAGGGTCCCTTTTTGGAAACCTAGATGAAAGCCGGGTAGGTCCAAGTAGTCTTGAGCTAATAGAAATTGATGAAATCACCGAGTTAGATAATCCTAAAATTACAACGCCACAGGCCAGATCACCAGGGGATTTTTCAGCTCAATTGGAGATAGTAAGAACATCGGAGAGAACAAGTGCACCAAACCTCCTCTACGAATTGATAAACATCTATGATGATGAAGAAATTTTGGAGGTATCCTTGGTGACTCCTATGTAGATCACAGAGGAAAAGGAGCCCGAGAAGGCATCTTCCCCAGCTCCCAACACTCATATTCAGAGCCCTTCATAGAATGAGCAAGAGGTTGAAAGTGTCTTAGACACTTAGCTGACTGATGCACCAAATACCCAAGAGGATTTCCCGAAGTACGAACGAGGGTTGGGTGAAAAAAAAGAGGAATCTCCACAGTAGAAAATCAACATCTCAACAGTTGATTATCAAGTAAGTATCGAGCCTACCCCCGATGCTTCAATTTCAACCAGTACTCAACCTCCCGATGAGAAACAAATAAAGGTCGGACCTTCGAAACACATGGAGGAGGTTCAAGAACCTAGTCTTGAACAAATATACACCATCGGGAGCCTAAGAAATATGCTCACCTGGGGAGATAAACAAATCCCCGAACCTGTGGATGAAGTCACTGACATACATTCCATCACCTATGATCAGAAAAGGAAATCTATCATGAATAAAACCACCAAGAAGAGGAGGATCACTCTATATCACTCCATCTTCATCACCACATAGGAAAAATTGATCAACATAGAGCATTCCAAGACATATGAACTTATCAGTGCAGGGATGGAAATCACAGTTGCCACCCTGGATAGAGAGAAAAGGGATGAAGAGGAATTGGATACTTCTCTAAAGGAATTGGAACATATACGCCACTTGGTGAAGTATTACCAAGACACCACACATGCTGCGATGTTCCTGATAAGTGAATTCCAGGAGGCCTACAAAATATTTATAGATGAATGGCACCTATTCACTACAAGGATAGTCGATCTTCAAGAAGACACCCTCATGGCACTGGCGACATGCAAGGATATGGAGAGGCAGTACAAGAAATCACAACAATCAATGGAAAGGATCGACTATATTAGTGAGATGCAACAAGGCCAACATGCCGAAGAGCATGACATCTGGGTGCTAAGGGAAAGAAACATCGACTACATAAGGAAATCAATCAAATATTGGGTAAAAATGGTTGAGGAGCCTCATTGATAAATCCAAGAGAAATGGATTGAGTGTGATAAAATATGGACCAAGATCAACTGGGCAATGAGAGACATCAGCTTCCCCGAATTCAACACACCCGATGACTTTTTTGACTTGCGCGACATAGTCAAATCACATGCTGAACAAGACTCATCATGGGATGTGGAAATAGAAAATGTGGAAGACATGGTACCAAGATAGGGTCTATAGTTCATGGAGCACCCAATCATATCTCGAGCCATGTTGCAACAGTTAAGTTCCAAGATAGTCAAGTATCAGGCATGGGAAGTAGAGGTAAGAGATATCCTTTCGGCCAAAATCAAACAACATAGATTCATGTATGCTAACACATGAGAGGATATCTTCATCAAGTGGTCAGAGTAAGATAAGAGACATCCACTCAAGTGAGATCATTTGATCACTCTTTGAAAACTGATAGAGGAAAGTGCCATGTGGTGATTTTTGTTTTACTTAGCTACACTTTAATAGTTGTTTTTAGTTAATAGTATGTTATAAATAGGAGGATCGACCTGTTAGCAAGGGGTCGATGGTTTTTGCAAAGACCCTCATTTTTTGATTTGTAAAGAACTATTTTGGAGCTGCCTTAATTGAGAAGTCACATTTAGGACCAGAGACAAGTTTTTGTTTTTTATCAAAAGTGTGTATGATTGGATATGAAGAGGAACTATTTATGATTTTATCACATGAATGGATGTTGTAACGAGTAAGAAATTCAGACACTGTTGATAAGATATCTGATGCAATGTTTTATAGTTCTTATATTTAATGATGAAAATTAAATCGTTGTGTTAATATGTGATCAATGATTAGAGTTAAGAAAAAAAAAAATCTTGCCATCGTTTATTGCATGAATGTTTTCTTCTGATAAATTGTATCTCAGCCAATAATTGGAACACCAATAGGTTAATGTATTAGTACTAGGCCTGTGGTACAAAATAATTGTCTTCATGCTAGAGTGAAAGGGTTATCCCAAGCTCATCGTAATCAAGTAGTTAAGATTTCCCACTTTCTTACCTAGTTGGTTTATACCGGCTTTTATCTTGTATCGATTCCAACTATAAGAGAAAATACAAAAAGAGAACGTTTGAACTGAGGGAGAAGCCTTCACAAGAAAATGTAAAGCCCATTGATTAATCATCCAAATCACAAGATTTGGAGAACCATTCCACCATTAAACAATACAGAGTCTAATTGGGCCTCGGTGGCGGGTTTGGTTCCTGTTGTTGAGTTAAAGGGATTTAGGACCCCTCAACATGTAGATGTCCTAAATTTTGGTTGCTAGGTACCTCGGATAAAGTGATACATTTATATTTTAGGCCTCATAAATGGGTAACAGGATGGATCCCTTCCAAGAGTTGGGTGACTCAAGGGTGGACAAAAAGAACAACCGGACCTAGGCTTTCAACCCTTCATGGGTATCTCCTTGCCTTATGGTGTAGGAACAATTGAGTTGGAGGATTTGAGAGTTCCATATTTGTGAACTTATAATGTTTGAAAATGTGAGAACCAAATAACGGGGGGTTATTTGGATGCCTACCCTTGAGATCCTTCCATGACTAAAAAAATTCTTTTGGCACCTCCTATGGAGGAAAACGTAGGGAATTTTTGGAAAAAAAAATAGATGTGGTGGGATGAGAGATTGGGGTTGTGAACCAATCTCGTTTGAATTAATGGGTATGGATAATTTCCAAAATAAGTAGTGGGACATTTTGGAATTCCTTTGGAGAAAACCTACTTCAACCTCCACTATTCAAAGTAGAAATTATGTGAGTGAGGAGTGACTTTGTGTGTGAGCTAGTGAAAAAGTGTGCCAAGTTTTTAATAAGTTAGGTGTGAGATTGTAACATGTGCACTTCTTGTGTTCCTTAAAAATATTTTTTACCTAGCTTACGAAGTGTCATTGGTACAACCTTGTGGAATTTTAAAATCCCTAAAGAACTAGCATGTGGACATATGGGTCCTTTACAAATCCTTTAAAATCCCTAAATGTTGTTTACACTAAGAAAGATTTGAAACTATCCTAGATTGCAAGCATGTGGGCATGTATGGACCCATTACTTTGATCCTTAAACTTCCCTAGATTGTGATGTAAAATAAGAAAACAATTTCAAGAAAACATCCTCAGTTTGTAACATGTGGGCATGTATGGGCTAGGGATGATTTTAAGGATGGAAATTTATTTTAAAATGTAGAAACCTTGGCGAATCTTACTAATCCTTCATATGCCAACTATAAATGTTTGGCGATAGTTTTGTAAAAATATTCAAATTTCTAAGGATTTTATATAGTTTTTATAAAATTTTGGCGATTCTTAAGGTAAAATAATTGTATCCTATAGAATTTGGGCGAATCATTTTTAAAATAATGAATCTTGTTTTTGGAAAAACCATGGAAAATTATCCCATGAGAGAAATTTAGCCCCTAAAATCATCTCTGGTATGGGCCCTTACAACTTTAAGATGATTTCAAAAGAAACTAAGAGGAACCCTAGGGGGGATTTTTCCTCTCCTAAAGATTTTTGTTAAGGGATATGAAATGTCCCTTTAACCACATTTTAGATTCTCAACATCACACTAGGGTGCGAGAAAAGAGAATACTCAAGGGTCAAATCTAACTTCTAGTCCCAATTTAAGTGTTTTATGTGTGAAATAAACAACCTCAAATTTAAAATTTTACAAACCAAACAAGCCATCCATGTGGAAACCAAATAAAAAGAGGAGAATATTGGTTCCTTTTACCCCCTAAGTGCCTATGTTTAGCTAAACTTTCATATGGGAAATGAATCTAAGTGGAGTGCAGTTATCTTTACAACGTGCATAAAAGAAAAAATCTGAAGGCTAGGGGCCTTCAAATCATCATAAAAACCATTACAATTTTGAAAAATTGGATATGTGTGTGGGTTACAATTCTAACAGATGTGTAGAGGGCGCATAGTGAAAAGAGAAAAGAAGTTTGTGGCATGCACAGTGCACATATTTGGGAAGGAAAATCCACACACTTTTTATTACGCGTCAATGGAGAATTTTTTGAGTCAAATACTCCTCCTCCATCTCAGAATTTTGCCTTAGACAAGTTTGGCTAGGCTGATTTTGGTACGTGAAAGACAAATTGATTAAAAATAAGTGCTCTCTAATCTCAAATAGGGTGGAATTTGATATCGATCCTCAATATGGTCGCCAATATGTTGTGTTGGTTTTGTCACTTGGGTGAGAAAAACAACAAAACTTTCATGTCTAGATGAGCCTGCTAGACAAGACATAAGTTTGTGAGTGGGTTAAACAAGCCAAACACATGTAATAAACAAAGATGCAAACTAAAACAACTAATAAATAAAATTTAGAAAGCATGAGAAAATTATAACCATAAAAATCAACCAATGACCAAGATAATGCTACCAATGGATCAATAGATTAGTAGGAAAAACACCGTAGAGAAAAACTGAGGACTCATGAGTCCCCTCTTCCTCCTTGGGAGGGATCTTGAGTTCCCTAATGGAGAGCTCTTATTACAATGGAAGAAAAATGGCAAATTGTGAAGAAAACCAATGCCTATTCCCTCAATAGGTGAGTGGAATGGCCTATTGCAATGATGCTTGAAGAATCCAAAGAGAAAAGAGGATTGTCAAGGGAGAATTCTTGGAAACATAAAAATACTATGAAGATCTTGATTTATTAGTGCACCCATGGCTCTTATTTATAGAATTTCTTCAAGGAAAAATGTAATTGTCTCTTGGTGTGAACAAGAGGCCTTTTAGGGAACCCTATAGTCCTAGACCAACCCCCCATTTGGATTTAGCTCAGATATGAAGGTCAAATCAGGTTGGGATCTGGTCCATAAGTGGTTGGGGGGCTGACAAGATCCATAAATGTGTTGTTCATAGAAGTTCGTGGATTGTCTCGTACACAGTCGTGCACTTGGCACATTGTGCACTCTAAGGGATTTGTTGGTCTGTGCACTGTGCACATGCTTCCTTTGGTGAATTTGTGCATGTCAATTTTTTCCCAATTATATAGTTTTTGCCTTTTGAAATGCATTTCAGTGCTGCAGGTGAACTAATTATTGTTGGCATTGTTGTGTTTCTATAACTGTTTACGTGCAATGTCGTGGGCGATATTTCAGCGATAACAACACTTGTATCCTTTACTTTTGGAGGAGTATCCTAACAAGATACCTTCATTAGCTTTAGAATCAAACTTACCTAAGTTTTCTTCATTTATTTTAATGTAGCATTTGCTTATAAATATTTTGAAGTTCTTTATTGACATTGGTATTCCATGCCATATCTCATAAGGGGTTTTATTGTTGTTTACTCTTATGTGTGATTTATTGAGAATGTTAATAGCAGTTTGAAAAACTTCTCCCCAAACAATTTTGGGTACTTTTGATTTATCAATCATGGCCCTGGCCATTCCTTGAACTATTATTTTCATCCTTTCTACTACATTTTTCTGACGGGTTCTGGCAATAACAAATTCTCTCTTGATCCCATGATTTTCAAAATGACTGTTGAATTCATCATATGAAAATTATCCTCCTTTGACTAATCTTAGACACTTTATTTTTAATTCCATTTCATTTTACAGCTATGATTTGAAGATTTTAATTTTTTCAAAAGTATCACATTTATGCTTCAACAATCCAACCCAATTCATTCTTGTATAGTCATCAATCAACAAAATGAAATATCTTTCACCTCAAGGTGATTGTGTACTAGCAGAGCCACAAAGATATGTATGAATTAGCTCAAGAGGTCAAGTGTGTAAATTGTTTTAAGCTACAAAGAATAAATCTAGCTAGAAAATACCACACATTTGTAAAGATAAATTGAGAAAGAAGAAGCAAGAAAGAAAGAATGGAAGAACTCGCATTAACCATAATGAATAATGAATAATTTACACATGATATACTCTGTATAACTCAATCAATGCACACTGGAGGAGAATACAATCCTCCATAGTGGTGTTCTATATTGATCTGGACACACACCAACAGTTACGGGAGTAAACTTCCACCTAGTCTAGTCTCTCATGAAGTTATGTCAGTGAACTTCCACCTAGCTGAGTTAACTAGTCTACCAATCTTCAATTAACTAACTGAAACATAGTGAAGCGAGGAGGAGATCAGGGAATCATGGGTAATGCGTCATTCTGGTGATGATACCAAGGATAATTTGCATTAGCTAGTGATGATCCCAATGTTTCCTAGTGACAAAACCAATGCATCGTCTAGACTCCACTCAACTAGTCAAACTGAAGTGAAAATTGAAGAGAATATTCTACCTAAAGAAATATCATTGTTGGGACCCATTATTTATTTTCACCATAGTGATGTTTAGGGGGGGTGTTGGAGTTATTTCACACACACCTAGGATTTATTTTTCCTAAGGTTTTTCCTTGTTTATAATAAACAAGGAAAAACCTTAGGAAACATAAATCCTAGGTGTGTGTGAAGTAACTCCAACACCCCCCTTAAACATCACTATGGTGAAAATAAAGAATGGGTCTTGGAAACAAGGCCATGTTAGGTACCCAAATACAAAATATACACTGAAATAAAGTGAGGAAAGAGGGAAAAATCATGAGAAAAATTCCCCCTCAAGGTACAATGTATGTAAAAAGAAGAACTACAATTGCTAGGAAACTGTGTCCTTCACTCCAAGACGACTTCGTAGAGAATGGAACTCTTGCCTAGTGAAGGTCTTGGTGAATATATATGTTGTATGTTCTGACAAAGGAAATAACTGTAGGTCGATGATCCCGTGTGTACTAATTCCTAGATGTAGTGCATGTGGATCTTGATGTTCTTTGTCCACTGCCTCTGAACTGGTTCTCTACATAACTTAAGAGTGCTCTGGTTGTCACACCAGATGATGATCGAATGATGAAACTGAATTCCCAACTCAGTGAGAAAATTTTGTAGCCACATATAATGAATGGTTATGTAACTACCCCTTTGTGCTCTTCCTCAACTGAAGAAAGAGAAATAGTAGCCTGCTTCTTGGTCGACCAAAATATAGGCCCAGAACCAAGACCAAGTGAGTAACCAGATGTGGACTTGTGATCAGTGTTATCACCAGCCCAGTCATAATCAGTGAACCTAATGAGATATAATGTAGAGTCTACTGCATAATGAATTCCAAAGGTGATGGTACCTTTTAAGTATCGAAGGATATGCTTTTCAGCCTTCCGATGTAGCTCATGGGGCTCCTACATTAAGCTGGAAACTTTTCCGACTACATAGGAGAGGTCTAGTATGGAGTGTGTAAGATACAACAATATCCCCACTAGTTGTATGTATAGTGTTCTATCAACCAGTGGAGTGTCCCCACCATCCTAGAGTTTTACTCTTGATAGGAAATAAGTCATAGCAGACTTGCATTCTGTCATGTGAAATATTTCAACGCGATCTAGTGCATACTTGGCCTGAGACAATTTGATGCCTAATGCATCTTGAATGATATCAAGTCCATGGAAGAAGTGTAGTGGAACCATGTACATCATTAAAAACCTTTCATCCAGAATCCTCTTGATTGTAGCAATCGCTAAATTTGAGCAATCGATGATCAACAAATAATCAACATACAAAACTAAGAGTAGAAGTGAATCCGTCGTTCTGAGAATGTAGACATTCGAATCTGATTTACAATGTAAGTTCTATGACAACAGGTAGGAGTCCATATTGGCATACCATGCCCTTGGATCCTGCTCGAGGCCATAAAGATACTTCTCCAGTCGACAGAACAAATATGAATCTTACATAAATCCATGGGGATGCTCCATATATATATCCTCAGAGAGATCACTGTGAAGAAATGCATTATTCACATCCATCTGATGAACCTCCCATCCCTTTGTTGTCACAATGTGTTATAACCCTAAATTGCACCAGACATGCATACCTGGCATCATGCCATCTTACTTGCTATCTTTGTCAAGCCATCACTAAAAAATCTTCTAAGAAACCATTTTTTTGAAGGTGTACGTGTGCTGCACCACTACTGTCCATGCACACACACTTGTTGAACCACTACAACCAGATTACACTCACAAAAAAGCATGAAAAATGAAAATTGCAAAGGGATACGGGTTTCTGGGCCATTACCTAACCATTTGACTGCCCATAGCTACTCACCCCAACCACTTCTATCTCTTTTCGCCTATAAAATAAGGTTTTGGGGTCCCATTCTAAAAAGAGGCACAAGATCATAGAAACTCTGCCCATTTTAGTATTCCCCCTTTTCCCCAATATTTTTCAACCACATTGTGAGTTTGAGCCAGAATTCCTTCTTCCTCCATTGCAAACCCTTGTCATCCCTAGAGAGAATTGAAGAGGAGAAGAATATGTGGAATCATTTGGTGCATGGTGAAGAGGATCCCAGGACCGAGTTCAAGGAGTAGTTTCCGGTCTCATATTGTAAATGACTTTTGTGAGATTAATATAAAGAAATACTTTTTCTGTCCCGCCAAATGATGTCTTAAATTTTTATGATTTGTTTACATTTTTTGTTATGATGTCTAACCCACTAATCCTTATATAGAATGAATGCTTGAAGTTTATTTTTTGTCTTTTGGTGAATGCAGGTTGGCCTTGGGAGGAGATCTATAGTCAAGAAGAAACTAAGCGCAAAGGGATCGACATCGGATGTAGAGTTTAAGGTATGCCTAATAGATCCCTATACTTTGTATTTTATGTATGATTGTGAGGTAATGAAAGGATAGTGGTTAAAAAGTAGGAGACTTTAAATGGTTAGCTCCGCTTGCACTTTAGAACCCTGGTGTAGTCCGTAGAGGTTTTTTCCCACTATAGAGAATTGGTGACCATACTGGGGAGACCTCTAGGTTTTTTTGGGGATATTCATTTTGGGTGTTTTTAATCAGTTTATTTATTGTTTCTTGAGTTTTTGTAAACTTTAAGGGATTCTGGTCTTCCATACCAGTACTCCCTGCCTGTGCTTGACTGTTGGTTTTTATTTTTTTTGAGAAGTTACAGAGGTGTACGTGGCCTGTAGTGGGCCTACATGTGTACATAAGCTCCATGACTTTAGACAACCCACGTACATATGCAAGCTGTTGAAGTGTCAGTAGTGTGCCTGTGTTGAGATTTTTTTTTTTAAAGAAGAGACAGTCATCCTCTTCCCTGTCAAAAGTCACACTTCTCAGTGTTTTTCTTGATCTAGCCATGGTCTCTGTTATAGTATTCTGTAGCCTAGGTCTGACTGCAACATAGCTTTATTTTTATCAAATATTTCTTGTGTTTTCTTTATTAGGGTTTTTAGACAAGTTTGTGAGTCTATTTTGATCTACCTGCTTGGTATTGTCAGTGATTCCCTGCGATCTATGATGGGCCTGAAGTCATTTCTTGGTCTTGACTTGTCGTCATTTTTCCCTTTTTTGATTTAAAAGAAGAGAAAATAATTCATTTTCAAATTTCTTTGTTTTGAAGCATAAAACAATAAAAAAAAAATCATTTCTTTTTTTGGTAAAAGTAGTTCAGGTTAGTTTCTTTATTTACCAAGGAAAAAGAAAGTTTTCTTAAGTTATTTATTTGAATGCTTAGGACATCAAGTATCTTGTAGTCGAGAAAAATATTTTTTTAAGTTTTTCTTTTCAAAGATCTGAGAAAATTAGTTACGAAAAAGTTTGGTTAAAGAGTTTAAATTGGAAAATCTTTATTTGTGAAGAAGAAGTAGTTTTTTTTTAGTTTCATCTTATGCTCTTCTCTTTCATCTATTAAAGAACATCACTCGTTTCACTTCCATTCCCTTTGACTTAAGAAATCCATTAAAATTAACGCTTAATTAAAAGTTATTAGACTTTGTGTTTGTAGGGTCCATCAATTTAGTTTAGGCTAGAGCCTTGATTTAGGATTGGAGAGGAAAATATTCAAGGCTACAAAAACAAGCATAAGAGTCTGTTCTAGGGAGTGCTTGAAACTCTAGTAACCATGAAATTTATTTGGGACCCCCCTCTAACATAGGGGATAAACACGAGGTTGCATGCAGAAAGGTAGCAGAGATAACCCTCCAAATCTAGACTAAGCGTAGTGGGGAACGCATATAGAGGGCTTATCTCGGGATTCCATTGATCACATTTTCCATGGAGCTTCGTGGGTCTCAAATCCATTTGAGGTCATCAGTCATCTTCTGAAACACTTTATTTTGATACCCTTGATAGGTTTCAGGCTTGATACCCTGCTCATTGTGGTCCACCTGACTGTCGACTATACCTGCCTAGTGACTGTTCGCGCATTGAAAACCTAGTTGCCTTTATCTTAGTGACATACACAGGTGATTATGGGGGTATACCATGGTACCTAGGGTAGACATAGGGCCATTCTTTTCATATTGTACTTGGAGGGTGATTCCGTATTCAAGTTTCACTTGCACCGGTAAGTTGCTCTAGTGTTAGATGGTGTAACTATTCTTCCAACTAGCTAGTGATATGCTTGTCTTATCTCATAGGATCTTTTTCTAGTGTGTGTTGGTCTTTAATGTTAAATATAAATCCCTAGTGTTTATTTGATATTCTCACACTGTGGAGGATTAGGAGCTCTGTCGGTTGCAAAGGCTTCTTGGCCTACCACTGGTTAATCTGGAGCCACCCCTACCGCTGCTAAGGCGAAGACTAGACCAACAAGAGTCTTTTGAGGAGACCAGGCCATGAGAAACTGAGCCTGACTCATATATGAGAGGAGAACATTTTGTTCTAGAGTAACCAAACATTTCTAAGCTCAGAGTAGAATCTCTTGGTCTATATAACCCTTTGATCACTGATCTATCGGTGCCCATTAGCGTATAGGTTAAACCTTATGAGCTTCAGGTAGTGTCACAAGCAGCGATGGAGACAAATTTTGCTACTTCTTTAGGGAATCCTCATATTCCCTCCCCGACCATCACTACAAGGGGTTTTTTGCCTCCTAACCAACCATCGTTGGTCTAAAACACCATGGTATCGACCGCCTCTACCTCGGGCAATGGTCTGATTTCTTCTATGGCGATGATCACTGCTCCTTTCACCTAGAGTGCGACAGGCCCTCTGTTCTCATACAGGAGTTCAAACGCTCTACTCCACTCCTACTCCACTCTACAGACTTTAGGTATAGGGGCAGGGAGCTCAAACACTCCTCTGCAAGGATCCATGGGGGAACTTCATCTCCCTATAATGCTTTCCCTTATAGAGGGGGTCATATACCTCCTTCGTCCCCTTCGCTTGGTTGTGCTCACCAGCACTCCACCGGGATGAACATAAAATATAACTCATTTGGAGTAGGTATTCAAGGACTTAATTCTTATATAATTATAGTAGGTTTGACACCATTCTCTTTGTTCGACGTTTTTGGTAACAACGCATTCTCGTTAGCTACTGTCTCGGCCAGGGGAAACCCCAGTTATGGACAACAAAATCCTGTCCAGGGTACTATTCCTGCATAGGGGGGAAACTTAGGAATTCCTTCCTCACAAGGACTTTGGAATCAATGGTAGGGATCATTTCCCTCATCAGGGATGTCGACCAGGGGCAACCCCTTCCATAGCCAATGGAAACCCGGGAAAGGCTCAAGATTTATGTCTGTTGGATTGGCAGGGGGCAACCCTTCCCAAAATCCTTGGAATACAATGCAAGCCAAACCTTTTACGTCTTATTATGGGAGTCAGCCAATGATGTCTCAACAAGTGTAGAATATGTACGCTGGTCACAACCATTGTTATTACCAGAACCTTGGCCAACAACCTAACTTTTCCTGGCAACCTCGTGCTAGCCAAACTCTAGGCTCCTTTTTTCCTGGTTATAATCAACAACCCAAATTATTGTTTCTAGCAACTTTGCACTTGCTAGACTTGACAAGGTTATTAAACGACCCCATCTATCATGATCCATACTGGCCTCCCATGCCAACCAAGTTTCCTTCAGACATTCCAAAGTTCAAAACTAAGCCTAATGAATATCCAGGCAATCATGTGACTACCTTCCATTTATGGTGCTCGCCCAACTCTTTGAGAGATGACTCCATTTAGTTGTGTTTGTTTCAACACACTCTCATAGGGAGTGCTATGAAATGGTACATCGATCTCAACCACTCAAGATACTCTACCTTTGGCGAATTGGCAATGGATTTCTTAAGCCATTTTCAATTACCTGTGAGACATGACACCGGCACCGAGTTGTTGGCCAACTTTGAGAAGACAAAGGTGGACCATATCTCATATCAAATCCGAGAATGGAGATGCCAGAAGAGTTTGATAAAAGTACCAGTCCCACCAACATTCCTGCTTGAGTGGTTCCTTAAGTCTTTGGTACCATAGTTATCTAAAGGTGTTGCAACGTCAGGGGTCTTTTCAGAATAAGAAGAGATAATGAGATCTCAATAGCTAGAGATGATTTACTCTTAGTCTAGTTTACTTTATGAAGTTTTTCCAAATGCACCATGGTCGATACTTGACAAGAGAAGACAAATATTTGGACCACATGTTGATGGTATTGTTGGTTCAACACAAATGAAGCCCAGTGATCAACTATCAAATCAATTGCAGAAATTTTCAATACAACAAACAACGACTAGCAAGACCACTGGTTCAATTGCTCCCCCTACTCAAATGTTAGATGTACACAGTGTGAAATTGACAAACATGAAGACCACCCAACAGCTTGACAGAAAGAAGAAACAATGAAAGAAGAGTAAGGGGGATAAGAAACCTACCAATAATGTTGGTGGGGGAAACATAGAAAAGAATAAGTCAAAGTATCCATGTAATATTTGCATGAAATACCATCCAAATCACCAGTGGCCTCATCTTGCGAGTCCCAGAAGTTATTGGCACAACAACAACATGTCATGTTAACGAAGCCATTTCCACAAGAGAAGAATTTAACTCAAGCCTCTTTGAGCGTAGAATGGGGTAGTCAGGGACCCCCTCCATCTTCGAGTAATCCTTCATCCGCAATGTGTACATGATGAAAGGTAGTAATGATATAACAACTAGGACACTTGACTATGGAATTCCAAACACCTCTGAGAAGGGTAAAGAAGACGAAAACCCACCTCTTCCTCTCCATATTGAGAAAACATTGGGAGAAACAATGACACACATCCCAAAAGGTGTGTTCAACAAATATTTCCACAATCCAAACACAAGGGCCACCCAAAACTACTCTGTGGTGGAGGATTTGTCTCAAACCCCTTGTGCAATGTCTTCTTTGGAAGTCCTTCAGAGCTGCCCCTCCTAGAGAAAGGCTCTGTTAGTTGCCTTAGGATCTGCTGAGACTTGTAATCCAAGAATGATAATGCTTGATACAACCGACTTAAAACCTCATCTCCCTTACCATGTGGCATTTCAGATAGTAGTGGATTACACCATGAAAATTTTTACTTGAAACATTTTTCCCATGGTGGTTGATGAGGGTGCCTCGACATGCATGATTTCTTTGGCTGTTGGAAGGCCATTGGAAAACCCATTTTATCTCCATCACCTACTCTTCATAATACTTCCGATGGTCATTCATTCTGACCACATGGAATCATCCCCTCTTTCCCCGTGCAGTTAGGAGGGAAGACCGTGTGCATCGAAGTTGAAGTGGTCGATTTGTCTCTCGACTACAATATCTTGTTAGGAAGGAGTTGGACCTATTATATGCAGGTAGTGGTCGTGAAATTTTTCTGGGTCTTCTTGTTTCCACACGAGGTTTGGATCATGTCGATTGATCAATTATCCTTCTCCCGTCTTGACCCTTCATCGGGGGTATCCACGGTCCCAATGATTGACAACCCTCATCCCAACATCGTCAACATAGGGGTTGGTTTGTGCCCACCTTTGATGGGTACTTTCTATTACCCGCCTCCGACCGACAATGTCTACTACATATCGTCTTTCCCCGACCAGCCTAGGGTTGAAATATTTCAAATCCCATCATTTCACATGACATCCACCAACCCTGATCTGACTCCCACACAGGAGTTAGATCCAGTTCTAGAGCCTATTTGGGATCAAGGTTCCCTCGCTGATACTAATTCTTTAGACTTAGTATTTACCTCAGACGAGGCGATTATTGATGCAATGACTAGTCCGGACAAACCCTAGGATGATCTCCATCACAAATATTATTTTCTCCGAGAGTTAAGAAGAATTGAAGAAGGAGAATTCACTCTGACGATGACTGGAGATAGGGCTTGTCCTATCAATCCTTTGGCTATGCACAATGTTTACGTTGAAGGAAATATGGAAACCATTGTTAAAACGATACCTATTGATATCTCTAGAACCCCTAGCATCATGGATAATATCTTCGTTGGAGTGGACTACTCTCCCGAGGAGATTCAAATCTACAAGGATTTATTTAAATAATTTCGCGACGTGTTTTCCTAGTCTTATGAGGAAATTCTAGGCATAGATCCAAGAATTGTTGAATATGCAATCACGAAATTTCCTGACACTAAGACGATCTGGAAAAAGCTTCGTCCATTTAATCTTAGGAAAGCATCAGTTATTAAGGCTGAAGTAGAGAAACTAATCAAAGTTGGTTTCATATACCCCGTTCAATTGACTCAATGGGTGTCAAATCCTATGCCAGTCAACAAAAAACAAGGTATGATTCACGTATGTATGGAATTCCATGATTTGAACAAGGCTTGTCCAAAGGATAATTTCCCCATGCCATTTATTGACTAGATAGTCGATGAATGCACAAGTTGTGAGGCCTTTTCTTTTATGGATGTTTTTTTGGGATACAATCAGATACATATCAAACCTGAATACCAACACAAAACCTCTTTCATTTGTCCATGGGGTACATTCACTTATCAGAAGATGCCTTTTGGTCTGAAAAATGTTGGAGCTACTTTTCAATGGGCCCTTTCTTTTTCTTTCCATGATCTCAAAGACATAGTCAAGGCTTATCTTGATGATTTAGCATCACGATATCATAAGAGAGATGATCATCCCACACACCTCCAACTCATATTTGAGTGATGTCGCTACTACCAGATTCGCTTGAATCCAAACAAATGCAGTTTTTGCATAACATCGGGTCGTCTGCTAGGTTTCATAGTTTCAACAACAAGGATCATGGTCGATCCTCTAAAGGTTGAGGCGATAATTTAGTTTCCTCCCCCATGCACAGTCCCTCAACTTCAGAGTTTATAGGGAAAAGAGAACTTTTTATGGAATTTCATCGCAAACTATGCCGAGATCACAAAGGGTTTCATGCATTTACTGAATAAGGATGTTCCTTTTCATTGGGATGAACTTGCTCAATGCTCTTTTGAAGTGTTGAAATGTTCCCTCATGTCTGCCCCTCTACTTTGACCACCCAATTATAATAAATATTTATTACTATACTTGGACGATGCGGAGTCGACCATCGTTATGGTCTTGGTTCATGAGAATGATTTTCTTTCAGAATACATGATTTATTACCTGAGCCAAGACCTAGTTGGACCAGAACTCAATTATTCCCACATTAAAAAACTTGTGTTGGCAGCAATTCATGTTGTCCAGTGGTTCTGTCATTAAATATTGTTTTGCAAGACCATCATCATTACCATTGTGAATCCATTTCAATACGTGTAATCAGTGGAAAGATCATTAGATGGATAGTTATCCTCCAGGAATTTGACTTGTATTTTTTTTCAGCGAAATCCAAAAAGTCGTTGGTCTTCGTGAAACTCATCTCAAAACTTTCGGTCCAATCAGGTGATGTTATACTCGAGGATTCGCCTATCAAAGGAGACATGTTTTTTTATTGCATCTTTGGACCCCTAGTACGGAGATATACTAGTCTATATATAGAATTTGAAATGCCCCACCTCTTCTTCTTGTGATGAGAGTTGTTGTATATGCGATCATGCCAACAACTATCTCATACTCAAGGAAACTCTGTATCGTCAAGGTGTAGATTGCATCCTTTGCCAGTATCTCACTCATGAAGAAATGAAAATCATTCTTAATGATTGCCACACCAGAGCATGTGGTGGTAATTTGTCTGGGTTGGAAACAACCCAAAAGATTCTAAGAGCCGATTACTTTTGATCGAAATTAATCAAATATTGTGTTGAATCAGTCAAGAAGTGCCACCCATGTTAGATTTTCTCTTAGAAGATGAGGGAACACCCCGCTTCCATGTTTTTCGTCATCATAGTTGGTCCCTTCACCAATTGGGGGATTGATTACGCTACATGCAATCCCCCTTTAGTAAGGGGGTACTGTTATATCATCGTAGTAGTATAATACTTCACAAAGTGGGTCAAGGATATGCCAAAGTTTAAAGATGATGGTGAGACAACAACTCTCTTTTTGTTTAACCAAATAATAGAAAGGTTCGGTGTCCCGAGAGAGATTGTCACTGACCATGGCAGTCAATTTCAGAATAAACTGATGTCCAAGTTAATGTCAAATCTTGGGTTGAGGCAAGAACATTCATCACCCTACTACCCATAAGCGAATGGTCAGGTGGAAGTTGTGAATAAGTCCCTTAAGACTATTCTACAACGAATGATCAATTCGGCCAATTCAAATTGGCATTTGATGTTGTACTCAACATTATGGGCCTACCGAATGTCTGTTAAGACTGCAGCCGATTTCTCACATTTTCAACTTGTTTACGGGCTGGAAGAAGTCTTTCCTATAGAATGCCAGATCTCGTCTCTAAAGTTGGTAGTATAGTTATTTCCAGATACTTTACCACTTGAAGAGCATTTATTATATCTCGATCATATCGATGAGCAACATCGTGATGCGGCCTTGGCTAACAAGGCTCACAAAAAAAATTTCAAGTGTTAGTATGATCGGTCTATTTGTCCTCAAATTTTCTCTGAAGGTGACCTTGTCCTAGTCTATGACCAAGACAAGGATCCCCTAGGGGTCGCCAAGTTCAAACCCATGTGGTTCATACCTTTCATTGTGAAGGAGGTTCTAAAGAAGGGAACTTATAATTTGGTGGAATTTGAGGGAAATTATTTGGCGGAGCCTAGAAATTGGATCTACCTCAAGAAGTATTACTCATAGGTGGGTCACCTTGGGTGACTTCTTGTACATATGTATAGTTCTTATACATTTTTATTTTTATTTTTGTCTTTTGGTTTTATGGACGTAAAAATTTTTTTATGTCATATTTTTCACCATGGCAGATGCCAAGTGAATCAGAGGTATTCATTGGGTTTGTGGATGGTGCTGACCGAAACACTCAGAGGCTTTCTTCCACAGCTTGGGTGATTTTCACACCTCAAGGCTAGTTTCTATCTTCAGGAGGTATATGTTTAGGATACACCACAAACAATGTTTCTGAATACAACACAATCTTAGATTTGCTTCATGATGCTTTGTCGCATGGTCTCTCTCACCTCTGAGTCTACTTAGACGCTCAACTGGTTGTGTCCCATTTAAATGAGGTTTATCGCATTTACGATCCTACTCTACACCGACGGTTCCTTAGGGTACATCTCTTAGAATGAAGCTTTGATTACATTACGTATATCCATGTTCCTAGGATATTGAATCAAATCACAGATACTCTAGATAATCATGTATTAGATTGGCATATTGCACACATGTAAGAAAAATTACACACACACACATGTAAATACATTTGTAAAATAAATGTAATCCATAAGATGTAAAAAGATGTAAATACACATATATATATCGAAAATATCAGAGTACATAGGTGGGTGCATGCGCCTCAAAAATATGTCTAGTAAGAGTCATGGGGCTTATGCCCTCAAAAATATACAAAAGGTGCCCTCGACATGTTAGTAGTCTAACCTAACTAAGGGTGGGGCTTGTTGGCCATGCCATAGTATACAACGACATTTTCCAAACGATGAAAGAGTTGGACCTAGGTCTGTGGCACCCCAACTACATGAGGTTGCATCGACAGTGGGAGATCCTCGATCTCTGTCATAGAGAATATACAAGTGAGCGTGGTGAGGTTCTGCTCCACCTATCTCAATACTTTCTCAGCCTCTCCAACTAGAGGCCTCCCCGCTACTGCTACTAGTCTGGTGGTTGCTGTTGGTCCTGCCTCTGGTCGAGGATGCCTCCTTGTCCTTGAGAAGTCTGTTGGACACACTAGTCCCACATATGTACATAACAGATACATAGTTGTCAGATACTCTGGTACACATAAAAATGATATATATATATAAAGAAATAAAAATTAAATAACTTTAAAAAACAAACATACCTAGCTCTCCTCATTCTACTCTGAGAGGTACAAGCATATTAGGATCCCTGGAGAAGTCGATCCCAACATAGGGGTAATACTCTATAGCTGAAATATTTTGAGACCACCAGTCAAAACATTTATCATCAAAGGCCTCGATGGTCCTCCCTCCCCCCTGTCGCGGAAACAACGTCGCCCATCTGCATAACGCTGGGAGAGAGGCCATGTGCCCTCGTATCATCTCTCGAGGACTGAGACTAGGTACCCTCTTGAAGAAAAAGGAACATAAAATAGTCTTGAACATGAAGTTTTGGTGTTCCCGTATCTGAAACTCTGTTAGCTGTCTCTTTATGCAATCCAACATGGTTGTACTCCAGTCAAAAATCTGTGCATTTAAGAACTTCACTGCACAATGCATGTGTGCCCGGGAGGCCTGATGTAAAGTTGTGGATCTAGTGATCCACCCAATGAGTAGAACTATCACTTTCAGTAATAGGCTATTGATCCTATGTATAGGCACCTGAGAACCTACTTTCTTAGTACCAGCCTAGCAATGGAGTCCAATCAACTCCTCAATATTGTGAGGCTCGGGGAGAAAAGTACGCAAGTTGATTGGATCACCTCTCCTTGAGAGACTAGTCAGGAAGTAAATGTCTTCATTCGTTGGATTCAATGACTTCCCCTTGAGCATAAATGCCTCAGCGTCATGATGCCAATAATCTATCAAAGCATTCAATAGCCTGGGTTGTGCCCTCATGAACGGACTCTGGAAGAATTTTAACAACCCACATTGTGATAAAACAATGACAACAACACGGTCTTCTAAGACCAAAAAATCAATGTCCTCATGCTCCCTCTCTCTCCAATGAACATACATCCTACAAAATGACAAATTCATGGGGATTCAACTCCTGCCTTTTATTTTTTCCACTTATTAGAGGGTGTACACGAGCTGCCTTGGAGACAGTCGTGTGTGTACGTGGGCAAATTATCTTCTACCCGTGTGCACATGCATGCTGTTCTTGGACATCCTATGTACATGTAGGTCCAACCTCTTTAAAGGTCAGCGCCCCCCCCCCCAAAAAAAAAAAAATGCAAAAAAGAAGAATGGAAATGCAGGAGGGGCTAGTTTGTACTTACTTGGTCCAAGTGGAAGTTCGTTTCGTCCACTGAAGCTCCCAGAATCAAATATTTTGGCAAAGGGATTTTGTTGAAGTTCTTGTCAATTCTCAATTTACAGTGGTGATAATGAGATGCCAACTTCTATTTATAAACTTTTTGGCCCATTTTTGTCATTTTTTGGACCCTTTTCTCATTTTTTTTTCTATCTTGAAAATCATTTAGTATGGTTCTTGAGTTTTTTGTGGGATGTTACGATACATGCCACTTTGGGTATTGGGAAACTTTTTGAAATTTGGGTAATTTTTAAAGGTATTTTGGTAAAAAAAAAAAATTCCAACTTTGTGCATGTAAGATAGGATTCCATCTCCACTTGTTTCACCTCGTTGTCTTTTTCTCTTTGCCATAGGATCGGTCTCATTGAATTGCGACACAAAACCCTCACTCCTGCTCTAGAAGTGTTGTAATTTAGTGGTAGAGGCTACCTTCACATGGATTTCCTAGGTATATCCTGGTTGCATTTTGGTGTCCATGCCGTCGTTAATGATTTTAGGCTCGGTAGTCCTTTTATTCCTATATTGATTACGAGTTTGAGCCTTCACATGTCTGATATGTTATCACTCTTGCTTTCACCCTCGGGACTCCCAAAACAATGGGTCTTCTTTTAAGCCCTTTTCAAACCCTCTAAACATGAAATGATTTTCGAGCAATATTGTTTCCCTTCACGCTTGCCAAACTAAAATTCAAAGGCATGCCTATCCAACGATAGTTTACCCCTTTTTCGGTCCAGATGGTAAAATGTACGAACAAAGGTATACTCTAGGAGCATCGTTTCTCTAGAAGAGTATTCTCAGGTATAAATTTAACCATTTTTCGGGCCTGAGGGACTAAATTTACGAAAAGGAACCCCCATGGAGTCCATAGTTAAGCTCTTTTCAGACTCCCTAAAATTGAAAATATTGTCGAGTGACCTTGTTTCTTCAAGCTCGTTAAATTGGTCAAGAAGAACATCCCTTACAGAGTCCATAGTTAATCTCTTTTCAGACTCCTTAAATATGAAAATATTGTTGAGTGATCTTGTATTTGTCACACTCATTAAAATGATTTTAAATAGACATTTGTTAGGTGTTATTTTACCCCTTTCTTGAACCGACTAGACTACCTTTGAAAAAGGTTCCCCAGTGGAGTCTCCTTTTACACTTTTTCAGACTCTCTAAGAATGAAAAACCGTTGATCTTACCTTCTCTGGGATCGTTAAAATTACATTGAAGGACATTATAATTGTGTCTTATTAATCACATTTTCATTCCTGCATCTTTGGTCTAATGTCGGCTCCATGTTGGTCTCAACTGAACCATCTGAAGCATGCCTTATACACAAGCCTTATAGCACTTTGCCTCTACGTCTTGACACCTTGACCCATGGAGGATTTTTCCCGAGTGTCCTTTTCTAGCATATGTACCCTTGCTATGAGCATCAGTGTGTTGCTTGTTCTTGGAACTAGTATGTCTTCGACACTCGTTACTCCTTTGTAATGTAGCATTCTTTTATTCTTTTCAAGAGTTCCAAAATTATTGAAAAAGACAAAAAAATCAAATATACCCCAAAAAGAGGAAGGGAAAAGTATTTTCTTTTGTTGAGAGCAAGATGAGTTGCCCTTGGACAAAGCACATCATTTTGTTTGTTCGTCAAGATCTAGGATTCAATATGACCTTAGGAAGTTGTTCTCGATACATAGAGTTGTGTCCTCCTCCATTTGGTTATCCTTCCAAACATATGGAGAGTTCGTGTTCCCTCCTGCATTGTGAACTTATGTCAATTCCATGTTGCCCGAGTCTCATCTTTTGTCGTGTTTTTGTCCAAGGGAACTTTTACTAAACTTGAGTCGGCCCTTCTATAGTTGGTCTCTTGTCCTCATGCCCGACCACCCCGAAAGTCCAATCAAGTCCTTCCTCAAAATCAATGAGGTTCTCTACCTGATCACCAAGATCCTCTTGTCTATTCCTGATGAGCCGTTGAAGACCTCTGGGTAGTGAATTCATACACTGATATTACACTCCTACCCGAGTTTTGAATATTTTGAAGTTGTTGCTCGAGCTCTAAAGACTTCATCTCTATCCATCATGCATCAATGGATTCTTGTATATGGATACTATACATGTATATCTTTTGATTTTGATATTTAGATACGTTGTGTACTTCTCGCGAATACACTTTATATATTTATATGACATGGATATGTAGTGTGTTTGATTGGTATCCATGATAATATTTCATCTCGAGAATGGGTACGCCCGCCTCGGTGAGACAAATTGTTATTTTTCAAATGACACCTCCTGAACTATTGTCCTTGGGCTCACTCACTTCATACATTGGTGAATATTTGTAATGTATTTCATCCATCATATGCTCTTCTGACCTCACACATTAGGGGGCATCTATTATAACCCTATATTTCACCAGACATGCATACCTGGCATTAGGGCATCTTACTTGTTATCCTTGTCAAGCCATCACTGAACAACTCTTCTAAAAAAACATTTTTTTGAAGGTGTACGTGCCCTGCACCACTACTGCCTGCGTACACATGCTTTTTGAACCACTACATCCCATGTACACGCACAAAAAGGAACGAAAATTAAAAATTGAAAAGGGATATGGGTTTTCGGGCCATTACCTAACCATTTGATTGCCCATATCTAGTCACCCCAACTGTTACTATCTCATTTGGCCTATAAAAGAAGGTGTTGGGGTCCCATTCCAAAAATAAGCACGAGAGCATAGAAACTTTGCCCATTTCAGTATTCCCCCCTTTCCCCAATATTTTGCAACCACATTGTGAGTTTGAGCTAGAATTCCTTCTTCCTCCATTGCAAACCATTTCCATTTCCCTACAGAGAATTGAAGAGGAGAAGAATACGTGGAAGAAGTTGGTGCATGGTGAAGAGGATCCTAGAACTGAGTTTGAGGATTAGTTGTTGGTCTCATATTGTAAACGAATTTTGTGAGATTAATATAAAGAAATACTATTTTCTTCCTGCCAAATGATATCTTAAATCTTTATGATTTGTTTACATTTTTTGTTATGATGTATAACCCACTAATCCTTATATAGAATGCATGCTTGTAGTTTCTTGTTTGTCTTTTGGTGAATGCAGGTTGGCCTTGGGAGGAGATTTGTAGTCAAGAAGAAACTAAGCACAAAGGGATCGACACCGGATGCAGAGTTTAAGGTATGCCTACCGGATCCCTATACTTTGTCTTTTATGTATGATTGTGGGGTAATGGCAAGATAGTTGTTAAAAAGTAGGAGAATTTATATAGTTAGATTTTCTTTCACTTTAGAACCTTGGTGTAGTCCATAGAGGGGTTTTCCTGCTATACCACAATGGCAAGTGCCAAACATATGGAATCCATCTTCTCTATTGGAGTGAAGGTATCATCATAGTCAATGCCATGCACCTACTGAAATCCTTTAGAAACAAGCCTAGATTTGTATCTGCTAATTTTTCCATCTGTTATGCTCTTGGTCTTGTAGACCCATCTTCATATGACATGTTTCTTTCCAGAAGGAAGGGGAACTATATCCTCTTGCATACGGTTCTCTAGAAGGGAGTTGTACTCCTCTCGCATGGTTGATTCCCAAAAGGGATTTCTAGCAGCCTCGCCATAACACTATGGATCTAAAGACTAAACCAAGAAAATATTCCTAGAGGGAAATGTTTCAATGGAAGTGAGTGCAATAGGAGGCTCCTTGAAATTAGATCGAGTCCTCAAAGTATAGACTGGAACACCAACACGATCCCTTGCATCCTAAAGAGTAGTATGTGACCACTTGGGCCTCTACTCTGGCTCTGCATATGCATTTGGATGATCTGACTCTATATCTAACTATACTAACTCTGTATTATAATACTTTGCATCCTATGAATCAAAAATATCGTCTGAAGAAGATTTGACATGTGCATTCTCCTCATCTCTGACATGTGAAAGAATGAAGGTGTCTGCATGAGGTTGCTGAGGTACATGCGAGACACTTTCCTCGAATTGGACACTTCTCTCAATTGTAAGTCTGTCTAAGGAAATAATAATAAGTCTGTATCCCTTCACACCATCAAGGTATCCAACAAAAATACACTTAATTCTCTGTGGATCAAGTTCCTTCCTGTTTTCAGAGGGAATCCATACCCTTGCATGTGAACCGAAAATAAAAAAGTGTGTCAATTCTAGTTTGAGGCCGCTCCAAGCCTCATAAGAGGTCTTATCCTTGACATATCCATGGGGATATTTGTTTTGGATGTAGGTTTCACAATTAAGTGCTTCGGCCCATAGTCTCTGTGGTAGTGACTTTGCATGTAGCATGCAAGATGCCATCTCTTTTAGAGATATGTTTTTCTTCTCAGTAACTTCGTTTTTCCATAGAGTATAAGGAACAATGTGATGCAACTGAATCCCTTCCTCATAAAAACAATTATAGATCTCATGATTTACATACCCTCCCCCATTATCATTTCAGAGGAATTTGATTTTCTTTCCTGATTGTGTCTCAACTAGGGCTTTGAAATCTTTGAGGTATTGAAAGACCTCATATTTTTTCCTGAGAAAGTAAATCCATGTGAAACATGAGAAATCATCAACAAAAATGAGAACAAACCTTGATTTTATAGTTTATGTATGCATAAAATGACTCATGAGGTCACTATGGATCAGATCTAAAGGAGCGGAAGCTCTCCGAGTCTTTCATTTTTTGAATTTCTCTTGAGGGTGCTTTCCAAGAACACATCCCTCATAGATTCCTTTGGAGAAATGGATGTCTGGTAGACCAAAAACAAATATTTTCTTACTAATTTGTTTCATACATCTGAAATTCAAATGCTTGAACCTTTCATGCCATATCCTACTACTTTCATCAGCATGGGTAAGTAGTAAAGCAGAATCTGGTTCAATAAATTCAGAAAATGTATATGATCTAGATTGATGATTTACCTCACTGATAGAAACCATGGAATTGGTTTGCATGCCATAGATATCCATTGCATTTGGTGTGAATATGAATTTATTTTTGGTGCCAAAATTCGTCATATGATACATTGAGAGAAGATTGACGGAAAGTTTGGGAACATGCAAGACATTCTCGAAGCTTCCATTTGTGAGTTCAATCCTTCCCTTGACGGTGACCTCGAGTGGAGATTTTTTCCCCATAAAAATAGGAGGACATTTACATGCATCCAATGAATAATAGACTACTTCTGTGGCATCCATGTGATGTGATTCTCCCGAATCTATGATCCAAGCATCGTGAGAGGAGTTGTTGGAAATCAAGGCATGTCTATAATTTCCTTTCTTGGGATTCTGATCTTCTGGCTTCTTCTTCTTGGCACCCTCGAGGATGCAATCTCCAAGGTTGTTTTATTGAAGTATTTGATTCATTAGATCTATTTTTTTATGCATCCATGTGGATTCTGGATGGAATCCTTTATGGAAGTATGTGCATTTCTCCCCTTTTCTTCCCTTTCCACCTTTGGATCCAGAGGCATCGGTGAACGGTTTTGAGTACCCTTCCTTATTTGGATTTGCATGATATTTACTTTTGTATTTAACTTTATATTTATGATATTGATGGCTACCATATTGCATAGTATGTGCATGCGCCTTTGGGCCTTTGATTTTTCCCATGTTGATGAGCTTGGTTTTCTCTTGTGTCAAGGATTCGATAAATTCCTCAAGACAAGGGATCTTCCAGGTGGCTCTAGAGGTGACTTTGAATGAATGGAATGTGGATATGAAAACAGAGAATTTAGGAAAAATTTTGGATAGAATGGTGAGAACCATTTGTTTCTCCTCCTTAGATTTATCAACCTCGCAAGCTTTGAGTTGCGACAGTAAATCCTTGAATTTTGTAAAGAAATCTTGGAGATTGTTGAAGATTTTTGGATCCAAAGTGAGAGATTCCACCTCGAGAATTCATCCCCTTATCTCATATTGTTTTCGAAATATCCCTTCCAAGGTGGTCCAGGATTCATTGGGGTTTTTATAAGAATATATGTGAAAAAGTAGATCGAGAGAAATGAGACTACAAATTGTTATGATTGCTTCATCCATTCGATTTAGATACTTGGATTTTTCTATGGCTGATGTTGATTATGTGTCTGTATTCAAGTTTAACCTATAAAATCCTCTAGTTCAAATATGTATTATTATTCTCTCCTTCCATGCAAAGTAATTGTAAGGTGTAATAATGAATTCTTTTGAGAATTCCATTTTTCTGATGTCTTGAATCTTTTGTACTTGCAAAACATTTGGTGTAGATTTTTCTTAGTAGTTCATCGGATATGATACCATGTATATGTGTTGAAATTGCACAGAATGGATATATCTAGAAAATACCACACACATTTGTAGAGATAATTGAGAAACAAGAAGCAAGAGAGAAATAATGGAAGAATTCTCATTAACCATAATGAATAATTAATAATTTACACATGATATACTATGTATAACTCAACCAATGCACACTGGAGGAGAAGACAATGCACCATAGTGGTGATATAGAGTGATATGTACACACACTAGCAATTACAGGAGTAAACGTCCACCTAGTCTAGTCTCTCAGGTAGTTACGAGAGTGCACTGCCACCTAGTTGAGTTAACTAGTTTACCTGTCTTCAGTTAACTGACTGAAACATAGTGAAGTGAGGAGGAGATCTGGGAATCATGGGTAATGTGCCAATTTGGTGATGATACCAAGGATAATTCACATTAGATGGTGATGATCCCAATGTTTCATGGTGACTAAACCAATGCATCATCTAGACTCCACTCAACTACTCAAACTGAAGTGAAAACTAAAGAGAATATTCTCCCTAGAGGAATATTCTTCCTAAAATATAGCAGACTAGATAATGAATAATAATGACTAATAAAAAAGGAAAAAACTTAGGAAAAATAAATCCTATGTGTGTGTGAAGTAACTCCAACAAAGTGGTGGAGTGTTCTCTTACCTTGAATTGAACTCGTGACTTCTTTTCAAAATGACACGACTTGCAAACAATATTATCAGGTTTGGAAATTTTAGGCATATCTCTCATAGCATCTTTTCTTCCTAGATTAAAAAGATAATTAAAACTAAGATGACCTAGTATTTTGTGCCAAAGACAACTCTCATCAATTTTACCAATACAATATTTTTCTTTGTCTTCTTCTAGAACATACACATTACCTGAAGTTCTAACTACATTTCCAAGAATCTTCCCTGTATTCACATCCATTACTTTACATACTTTTGAATGAAAGAGAACATTGTGTCCTTGGTCACACATTTGACTTACACTCAACAAGTTCTGTTTTAGACCATCTACATACAACACATTATGTTCTTTGTTCTTTCCATTTTTATATTCGTCTAATACAACAATTCATTTTCCTCTAATTCTGGCTGGAGCATTGTTTCCAAAAGTAACATTACCACCTTTTCTTCAGTAAGAAGTTCAAACGTACTGTTGTCTCTTGTCATGTGTTTGGAGAAAGCAGTATCAATATACCATTGATTTTATTGGTTTTAGGCATATAGAGCCAGTCCAAACTTTTCTTTGTTTTAGTTTCTCTTCCTCCAAACCTTGGTAAAATATTCTTGTCTTTCTTGCTTAAATATATGAAACAACTTGCTTCTACATTCACTTTCTTTGTGATCAAAATTATTGAATATGTGGCATTCGAGGTCATTTAGTAAAGGGGAGAAGGAATTATTGAAATAATTTTGAACCATAGCCATTTGAGTTTTGTTGAATATCATTCCTACATTTATGCTATATCTAAAAAATCTGCAACTCACAGCTCCTTATGTCTAAAGTTTCCACAGGATAAATAATATTGATAGAAAACATTTGGATGCCTTGGAATGAAAAACTTACTTGTAGGAATCAATATTTTTCTGTCCACTTGATAAGATTCAGACACTTGTTTCTTCCTTGCTTCATAGTTGGTCTAATCTAGTTTTGACTTCCTATTCTTTTCATCTTTTTCTTTGTTAGGTTGACTGTTGTTTCCATTGAGAGCATTTGCATAACTAGTTGACATGTTGGTTCTTGACTCACCTTTGACAATTTTTAGAATTTCCTTATATCCTATCCCTGTCTTGTCATGTGGTGATCTGTGGTTGTTGAGAATGTTATTTAGAATTTCAGATCCTTTTATGAATTTCATTTGAATCTTGTATTTCTATAGGTCCTTTCTTAAGGACACTATTTCCACTTCTAGTTTGTCGCATATGTTCTCCTTTTCTTTTATCTTATTCATCAATATTTCTTCCCTTATTTTGGCCTCTTTCAACTGGATTTTTAGGATGAGTATATCTTCGTTGATCTCATTGTATTTTTCTTTATAAAACTATAATTTTTCTTTTCTTAGTATATCCTTTTTATTGAGTCGGGAGATTTCCTCTAGAGCACTAATGAGTTCTCCTTCCATGTCTACTACAAATTCACACTCTTCTATGTCTAATTTTTCTTGATCATATTTTTTTTTCTCCAATTCCATGAGAATTTTTTCATCTTGAGTTGCATTTGGATCATAATCTTCAGTGTCTGAAGAGATACTGCTATCCTCTCTTCAATAAAAAATATTCCTTTTAAAATATTTTTTATTTTAAATTCCTTAGGTTTATCCTTTCCTTTTCTTTTCTTTTCATTGGTGTTGTTTTATTTGAAGGGACATTTAGATGCAAAATGGCCAAGTATACCAAATCAAAGAATTTGAATGGTAACATACCTTTATACTTTCCGGAGCTCCGCTTTAATTTTGTAACACCCCAGGTTTTGAACCCCCATTTTTAAATAATGTATTGTTACAATGTTGAGAGGCCAGGGTGCCCAAACAATTATTAAAAGGCCAGTGTGCCCAAGATATGTAATATTTTTATCATTATTAATAATAAATACATGGTTGGCCTCTAGACGGACAAGGACTAGAGTTATGGGGGGATGTGATTCCATAAGAGAGGGGGCTTAAGGGGCTAAGTATTATTCCTATGTTAATTACCCTTTTTGCCTAAGGGAGGGTATTGGTTACATGATATTATTGGGGAAGGCCAAGAGGTTATTAATTCCCAAAGAAGTTACTTAAATTTTCCTCTAGTATGATGGGGGGGTTCGATTGATGGCTTATTTGCTGATTTTCTTGTACGTTCATTCATTTCCCTCACGCACTTTCATGCACCCACTTACCCATTCATTGATCCATCCTCATATGTGTCTTGGATTGGGAAAGGGAACCAAATTGTTGAATATTATCCATAGTATAGTTGGTTATAGTGGTCATTGGTGTGATCCAACCGTGATTTGAGGCCTACATGTCTAAGATGCATTATCCCGTGTCCATCTTTTCTCACAGCTGTGAGTCTTGAAAGTTCTAGCATTGAGATTCTGGACTAGTTTGTTCCAGAGCCCAAATAAGGAGAAGGAATACCTGAGGGACTGCATGGTAGAGAAGGGTGGAGATCCATTCTCTCGGGTGGTACAAGCTAGGTAGAGGAGATTTGGGTACTTGGATTGTTGTGAGAGCTGGGAAGCATGTGAGAGCTTGGGTGTTGATTGGTTTGGGAAGCCAAGTAACACTATGAAACCAACCTTGTGGATTCATAGCCTTGACTCAAGGCTGACACTGCTGTTGAGATTTGGAACAGTAGTGTCTACAGTTGGGTGTAACGTCCTTGATCTGCAACTAGTTGGTGTCATTTTTCATAAAGATAAGTGCTCTATGTTATGGTATCAATTGCATGTATATGAATATATTTCCAGTGTATATTTAATTATCATTTAATTGAATATTGAGACTATTCATGATTGTTGACTACTATTGTGCATGTCATTAAAGTCTTTCCTTTTATGAATCCTTAAATTTTAAAAAGGTATCGGTAAGAGAAAAAATTCCAAGGGCGGGCTTGAAGGTAGCGTACCCTGGCTTGTGGGTGGTTGGGTATGTTATAGTTTGGTATCAGAGCTTCTAGTTGAAACACTAGGATAGTATGGGTTGGGTTTGTTGGTCAGAGTCTCGTGGTTGAGATCGAACTCTGTCCTTGAAGTTGAAAATCTCAGGAGGAATGGTATTGCAGAATCTATGCAAGAGTTGGAATGTCATAGATCCTTTGTAAGGGTTCGAAGGATCGTGATCGTTTCCCTTCGAATTAGGGAGTGATATCCACTATAGGATCATGAGAGATCCATGATCATTGGATCGAAGGATAGGTGAAAAAGGGTCATCCGATGTAAAGGAAGCAAGGGTTAATGTCACAACCGTTGGATCCCATGGGAGAGAGATCAATGAACATGAGGCATTACGGGGAATGAAGTTGAATGGGAGATAATTTCCCAAGGTGGTCCTACAATCCAAACCATGGTTTCACCAAGGGGTTACATGTAAGAATCTAGAGAATTGCGGGGTGAAAAGAGGGTTACTCCTAACCACTGATGTGTGCCCTGCAAATTGAAACGCGTACATTGATGTGACATTTTAGTACTCGAGCGAAGAACCTCTAAAGAGAAAAAGCAGCCAGGGACCGTGGATCTATAGGAGGAAAAGTGAAGGTTGAGATTTTAGTTCTCTGAAGTACAAAGACCTGAAGAAATCATAACCATCAATCCATTGGAAACACACGTCAGTTGAAGTTTGAGTTTTCCAAAGTCCGGAGACCCGAAGTAAGCCTCAACCATCAGATTAAGGAGGACACATGGTACAAATCCATAGACTCTGAGTGAAGACTCGAATCAAATCTTAGTCTTTTGATCCATAAGGACACAGGGTGAGAGATTAACCAGTTCGGTTCTTTGGAGTTCTGGAGAATTGGAAGTGTGCCAGTATGGAAACTCCCGAAGTCCCAAAGCCCGAAGAACCGAAGTGACATGGCTTGCGGACATCACCTGGGATGACATGGACACATGGGATGTGTGCCAAATGTTAGTAAGTTTTGATCATATGGAGTATTGAAATGTCAGTTAGAATGTGCCACGTGTCACCTACCCAATTGGGCCACATGTCTGGTTTGATTATTTCACCACGTGGCAACAGATCATGAAGTCCAGAGACTGGGCACTCTAGTGGGGAAATATGTGACACGTTGCATTGGGTCAAAAACTCCCTAAGGCACAAAGGCTGGAGTGCATATCGATCGTTGATTCTAGAAGACACACGTTGAAGGATCATCGACTTTGGGTAAAAGCACTCCGGGAGAATGTGTAGGAGGAAATTTTGAAACTCTCGAAGCCCAAATATCCAAAGCAATTCAAAGTCATTGATCTATGGGAGGAAACCCGTCAGAAGATCATGAACTCTAGATAAAATCGTTCCAGGAGGAGGCAAGAGAGGAAAGTTGAGACTCTTGAAGAACAAAGTCTTGAGGTGGATCTTGATCGTTGATCGTGAAAGAGGACAAGGACCATTGATCCGGTCCTGGCTGAAAGTTTCGAAGTCCTGAAGCTCTAGACAAGTGCTTTTTTAGCTAAGTGCAGGGTCATGGCCATGGTCATATGTAGATTGAGAGATGAGGGAAGGAGGGATAAGGGTTGAATTGGTTGTCTTCGAGACAAAAAAGTGCCAAGGAAGGATTTAGCCGAGGTTTCTAGTCGTGGTCACCTAGGAAAGTGGTTTGAAGGAAGCACCTGCGCAGGATGAAATTATGTTTCAGCCAAGGATAATAAGACACTATTATTTTAGGATAATGGGGATATGATCTCCATGAATAATAAAAAAAAAGAGACCTATAGCATGGTTTGGAAATTTTGTTTATCATATGCATAATTCTAACAAAATGGTCTCTTGCACATTTTGCATAATTAAGGGGCTTAAGCACATCATCTCAGGATATGTATTGAGGAAATGGAAGAAGGTAAGGGAGCCTCCAGTCATGATAAGGAGACTGAAGGAAAAAATGCCAGAGTTGGTAATGTAGAGATAGATTCCAATGGACGTAATGGAAAAGGAGAACATGAAATGTTAATAAAAAAGGTAAGAAGCCTGAAGATGGAAGTTCATAGCTACAAAGTATACAATGAGAGACTGATGAGAGAGAAAAGTCAGATGAATGCTTAAGTGTTGTAGATGTTATCACTCCAAGAAACCCTTTGTGGTTGCATACCAAAGGTGCTTGGTAACTTAAGAAATGAATGTTTTTGTATTTTTCTGAATGTGGATCAATGGGACAACTCAATATAGCTTATGGAATTCAAACATGAAAATGATAAACAAATAGACAGTGCTCTCAAAGATTGATTAATCAGCAGATAGCTTTAAAGTGGGTGAAGAATAGATTGTAACTAAACCGGTACAATGTAGGGTCTAAGAGACAATCAAGAGACTTATTATCAGGCTATGAGCTAAACAATGGGATAACAACCATTCAAAGCTTGACAACATAGATAATAATGCAGAAGAAAGATGGAAAGTTGACAATCAAAATTGAAAGGAACCTGTGATCTGTATTAACATAGAAAGTCTGAGTACAATAGCCAATTACTCTATCCAAAATCGAACCCTTCCTCAGACTGAGTTCCTGGGCTTTATAGCCTTTACAAATAGTTTTCAGATCCTCAAAACATGGATCAAATCAACTAAAAATAGCAAGTCAAAATATGTTGCAAAATAAGTGGGATGTTTCCTCAAAATAAGGCAAATTCCAGATTTCTCTCTATTGTTTGTTGGTGTAGTGTAGAACGGCCTCCCAAGGCTAGATGATGACTTTCAAATAGAGATTAAGTCAAATTTGCTGATGTGACCAAGTTCCCTGCTTTTCTGTTTTAATTAAAGTTGTCCATAGGCCTTTAAAATAACTCTTTTCTCCATGATTTGTCAAAAATAGCTGCTGGAATAGACTTGATAATTCATTAGATATCCATTGGAAAAGATCTTAAATCTTTTCATATCAAAAATCCTTGATCTGTGCAAAAAATCGCTCAATTCTGGACACACAGGCTTTCGGTGGTTAACTAGAAAGATTCTGTGCGAATTTACCACCGAAAGCGCAGCTTTCGATGGTTAATGAGCAGTTGTCCTGTTCGCCTAAACCACCGAAAGTTAGAATTTCCAGCAAAAAATGCCTTTGGTAAAAATCAATTTTATCAGTCGTGGAATGTTTGTTTTACACGTTCAAATAGTCAATTTTTAACTACAGATCATAAGCTTTCCAATGATGCAATCATATTTTGATTTGGAGCTAGGGAAGATGGAAAATTTTTCCCTACAAGATTAGGCATCTTTCCTTCAAAAATGCCGGTGCGTTTTTGAGAGTTAACATTTGGCTCCAACTGGGATGGATATCTCCCTGTGAGGTTTCCAAGAACCTAGTAGACCTTGTGC
>ML777819.1:385848-419408 GCA_009831015.1 Picea engelmannii
CCATAAAATCCTTCAGCTTAGAATAGTAGACATCCCTCAAGTGTAAATCTTCTTCCTGGAAAAGACCTGCAAGAAAAGTTACATATGCAAAAGGAGGATAAAAATGAATGGTAACAGATATTTGTAAAGCCACAGATCTAGTATCCAATGCCGACCCCAGATGTTAGTAACCCACAGCCAAATGTAGATATGGTATTCAACAAAAATAGTGCACAGATGTAGTTGTCTATATATATTCAGCCCCGCCAAAGTTGATGTGCCTTTTGCAGCTTCGTGAATGCCAGATATGTTATCAGCAAGAAATGGAGGATCTTTGGGCAAAAAGTCAATGCCTACCAAATGCTGAATCCATTTAAATGTCCTTTGTGCTCTTTTATCATGATATGCAAAGTTGAGACCTGAAGACAGTTTAGCTATCTGATGAGGAAGCTCAATCCCAGTGTTATCTGGAAACAAGTTTATAAAAAAAAATTGTTCTCACTGCCTCCTTGCATACCATCAACCCCAACACAAACAACATACAGCTTTAGCAAGTATTCAAATTTCAGAGTGACCAATTTGCTAGGCTTTGTCCTACTAGTCAGTTCATCATCATAGACATGAACAATGACAGTAAGAAGGTGAACCGGTTGCATCCATGTCTCTGTAAACCTTTTCTGGATCGTGTATTAATACAGCAGTAGCTTTAGATACAAATCATTTTTAGATCCTCTGATATATGCAGGTAGCCTTTTAAAAATGACCAAATATAGTCAAAAAACTTATTTTTGACTTTCTTCTTCAATAATAGTGTTTAGACTTGGTTTGATAATTCATAATCATCCTATTCCAGAAGATTTCACATCATTCCAACTTGAATATCTCGAATCTGGGCAAAATTTTGAATATTCTGGTTAAAACAGCTTTCTGTGGTTAACAGTATTTGGATTTAAGCACCTTATCCACCGAAAGCACTTCTTTTTGGTGGTTGATGAGCACTGGAGGGCTCGCCTAAACCACCAAAAGGTGAAACACTTTCAGAAATCAAAATTTCAAAATTTAAATTACCTGTATGACTGCAAACGACTTCACAACTTCTTGGAAGAGGCCCCCAACTTGTAACTTCATCATGATGTATTTCAACCTGAATTTCTCCCTCCATAGAGCTGGCAATTTTGGCAAGGGTTTCCAAACCTGCATGATCCTGTGCTGGAGGTCGGTAAACTACTGTTGTGGTTGAGTATGGCTATGTATAGGCTTCAGCCTATAAATATTCTTAAGCACGCCTTTGTTTTACAGAAATCATTTGTCCATGGTCTCCACCCCGGATTCATCAACAGCATCATTGGCAGTCTGGACTTAAGTTCATGGTCCAGTTAGTTTCATTTAAATTATCATATGTAGCTTCTGTAGAATCTGCAAATTCTTTTCTACACTGCAATTTCCTACATGTGTTCTCAGAGAAGGCATGTTGTTCCAGATACCTAACAATTGTCCTTGGTGTGTTGAAGACACTTGTATCATCAATTGTAATGTATGATCCTAGATTCTTAGGGGTAACTGCTACTGCTTCCACAACTGACGGGCAATGAGAGTGGTCATAGTTAATGCAGAAGGAAAAGCATGGATCATTTTCAGCCTCTTTATAGGAATGTCTCCTTTCAAAGCAGTCTCCACCATAAGTCAATGCATCTCCACTTTCTCCATGTCTGTCAAACATATGCATCCTATTCTATGTTCACAAGAGTATTTTCTTTCCGATGCTCCATCACTTTCATATTCTGCAGTATTTTCTGTATCACTCCTGGACATGATGTCATTTTCCAATGACATGCTTCTATTCCCTCCCTTGTCAAATAAATGTGATTCTGGCACGAAATATATCCTACAATCATCATCTTTTCTAGTGTGAGTGAAAAACAATGAGGAGTTTGTTCAGTTACCATGTTTTTCCAGCATTGGATCTGGTTGACTATCATTATACCTTGCATTTCAGGCAATTGAAACTGATAAGTAAGAAGTTTTTTGTTTGTGACTATAGACTCTGCCCAATTTGAAACTGAATACATATCTGCAAATGAAATCCCTTAGACAACTGTACAACCGTAGCCGAAGTTTGACTTCCATTCTTGTTCCTCATGATGCCCTTTACATGTGATCCCATGCCTGCATAAATTTCATCAAACGATGCATGGACAGATCCCAAATTTTATGAAAATCAATCTGTCTCTAAAGTGCCATATTCAACATTTACAAAGCAATTAACGCTGGAATATTCCAATGTCAACATGTCTGAGGAATTTTCTTCATTTATTATGGAATTTCTTTGAATGGAAGAATCCTCACTGCACTCGGTGAATTGCTTTTCCTGAACCTTCACAACAATCTTCTCCTTCCCAGGATGATTATCTTCCATTGCGGCCAATATTGGGTCGTTATTGCATTCACTAATAATGCAGAAAATGATGCAAACATTAGGAATGAAATGAATATAGGAAGCCACAGACGATGGCCACGTTTCTGCAGTCTGTGGATAGTGGACTACAACATAACTAACTTTGCAATTGTTTTCATCCTAAAACAATCCTGGAGGTGCGTAGCAGTGAAATAAAAATGAGCGACAATAGACTAGTCATTCGCTGGCAAAGAGATGAAGATCTTCTATATCTGTAGACTCGTATAGATAATGGGTTTTTCCAATGGTGCTTCCAATGGCGCCCATGCCGCAGAATCTATTCAGACCACTGGACAGAGGGAGAAAATATCAGGCAGTGATCTTATAGGAGATTGCTAAGGGATCTCAGCATTTATATATAACGACATCATGATATAAAAAGCTTTGAAAACCACCGCCTAGATTCAGGGAACTGATTTATTCACAAAGACGTTTTTAATAATTGAATCCCAGAAGAAAAAATATGAGAAATCGTGCAATATGTTGGTTTGACATCCTAGGCAGGCTCTCCATTTAATCTATCAAAAGAATCAACGGTCCCTAATGCAGAAGACCAACATCATCAGCATTAACATTTTATCATGAATAGAATACAACTGTTTGTGGAAAATTGTTAGGGTTCTTTTAGGCATCTCAAAATAAAAATTTCCTTAGCTTCAGAATATTTTCCCCAGGTCGTCTATATTCTGGCCAGAAATTTCCATAAAGCAAACTCTGTTGAGATCAAACTGATGAGGATTTTTCACAGAAACAAATGTATTGTATGCTAATGCTTCAGAGAACAAACATTAATGCAAAGGCTGCTGCAGCAAAAAGAAATTTGCTAGATCATGTGGTCCTGGAATTATATCAACAGGCAGAGCTGCTGCAAGTTGTGTCAAAGCAAGGTCCAGTTTCCTGATGGGATCTGCAAGTCTACCTTGATCCTTTAATCCAAGGGACTGACCTACCAGGAATCTCTCCTGCATATCAACTGAATCTCCAACAGTAATGACATGGATAATTTGGGCAGCCATACTTTGTTCCTGTTCATCGCTAGGGTGGAATCTCCTTTGAATATTCATCCAGTATTGTAACCAAATTAACTCAACTGAAACATGCTCAGATATAGAATCGAATTAGCAACTGTAAAAGCCAGTGATGATGTTGCATTTGGTACAGATCTAGAATGCTAAAGGATTGGAAAACAGAAAAAGGGATCACATGTCAGGTTGCAAAGCTAGCTTGTTGTCAGGTAACTTTGTTCCTTTAGCAATACCTCTTGCCTTCCGTCTGGCCCTAGCAGTGCCATTCTGAACAATTTCAATCAAGTATTCATATACACCAATCTGCATTACTGCCAACAAATGAGATGAATCATTAATACCCAAAACCAGCAATACAACAACAACATTTTCCTTGTTACGATCTGAACCTGAGTGGATTAATTCCACGAGGATATCAATAGTGGATTGTTGTCCAATGGCCACCTGGCCTTCCTGATGAGTAGCAAGTATAGCAAGAATAGCAAGAACCTCATCAATCATTCCAATGCTTTGGTCAACAAGCAATGCTATTTAGAGGAAGAACAACTTTAGCCCTAAATTTGTTTCCTTGATAAAATGATAAATTAAAAATTGCAGTATCATTTTCTTTTGCTTCCATGCTTTAGGAAATCTATTATATGATTGATAACGCTTGCTGGAACAATAAATCCCTTATTTCTACTATGAATAGATAAATTTAGAAGAGCCATCACTGCATGCTCGTGGGTTTTCAGATGATAACAATTTCACTAACTATAGAATAGCTCCTGCCTCTGCAAACCTGTAGCTTTTATGCAGCCTGCTCTGCTTATTCAACAATAACTAAAAGTGATCTATGTGCTCATAAGAAGAACTTATTTTTCTATCTACTCTTACATCTAACCAATAGATGTATATTGATCAAGTAACAACATACTTCCAATGCAGCCATGTCAGATTGTGATTTACAGGCATCTTTGATCTTGACTCAAAAAACAATGGAAGCCATAACATGTAGAAAAGAGGTTCGAACATATGATCAGACCAACTTCCATTTATAAAGAACATTTTAACATTCATATTGTTCGTGGATTCTAGAAAATCAGCAATAGGATCATGAAAAACATGATGAAATACCTCTCCTTGCTCTTGGTCGAACTGAGAAACAATTTGCTGCTGGCTACCTTCACTGGTCTCAATGTTGAATGTAGGCTGCTCAATCCTTGTCGAAGAAACATGTAGGATGGATTGTTGATCTGGACTTTTCAGCTCCTCACCTTCTTCTCCATATTTGATGCTATTCCCCTGTGTCTTCACATCTGAAAACTGAAGGCTGCTCATAGCATATGCTGCTACAACATCAACACATTCGGGATCATGATTCACATGTTCTAGCTGAAGATTAGACAATCCATGCAAATCTGGAAACTGTAGGCTATCCTCTTCATCCTCTGCAGATCTGAAACTATCTTCTACTAATATGCCAATATGCTCAACATGTTCAAAGTTTTCAGAAGGAGTAATCTGATCATCATCTTTAAAGATTTCAAAAGAAACAATCTGATCATCATGAAAGTCATCTTCAATAAATGAATTTGATACAATGTTAATAACATCCTCATGGATATCATGATGTGAATCAGCAATTTCTTGATCATAATGTAGAATATTCTCTTCAACAACATACTCTTCATGAACATCTGAATCCTTAGTTGATGAATGAAATTCATGACAACACTGAGGATAGAGAAGATCAACTGGAAAATGATCCTTACAAAACACATGAAAAGCGGCATGAAAATCTGCTAAAGAATTGACACTTGCATTAGGCAAAGATCGATACCAATCACGAGCAATCCCTTCTAATGAAAAACAAAAGAGTCAGATCTGAACATCCTCATGCACTACCTGCAACCGATGCATGTAGTCATGAAAGTCCAACAAATGTTCAGTTGGCACTTCCCACTCTTCTCCTTGAAATCTAGGAAGACTGTTCTCCCATTCATCTCTAGCAGGTACTTGATTAGGGAAACCAACAATGCTTGAAAAATCACAGAACGCATACCTCTTGGCTAAGATTTTGTTCATGTCATACTAGTGGAGTCACCAGCAGATTCTGAACAATGGAGTTGCCACTGAGTTCGTCCTTCATGGAGTCGCCAGATAGATGATTACAACCCAATGATGTCCAGGCTTTGTCTATCATCAAAGCTGTATCTATGTCGTCTCCCAAGGAAGCTGAGCTTCGATCTCCTCTCCCCGGCAACGGCGCCAATTTGTTATCACTCCAAGAAACCCTTTGTGGTTGCAGACCAAAGGTGCTTGGTAACTTAAGAAATGAATGTTTTTGTATTTTTGTGAATGTGGATCAATGGGACAACTCAATATAGCTTATGGCATTCAAACATGAAAATGATAAAAAAATAGACAGTGCTCTCAAAGATTGATTAATCAGCAGATAGCTTTAAAGTGGGTGAAGAACAGATTGTAACTAAACCGGTACAATGTAGGGTCTAAGAGATAATCAAGAGACTTATTATCAGGCTATGAGCTAAACAATGGGATAACAACCATTCAAAGCTTGACAACACAGATAATAATGCAGAAGAAAGATGGAAAGCTGACAATCAAAATTGAAAGGAACCTGTGATCTGTATTAACATAGAAAGTCTGAGTACAATAGCCAATTACTCTATCCAAAATTGAACCCTTCCTCAGACTGAGTTCCTGGGCTTTATATCCTTTACAAACAGTTTTCAGATCCTCAAAACATGGATCAAATCAACTAAAAATAGCAAGTCAAAATATGTTGCAAAATAAGTGGGATGTTTCCTCAAAATAAGGCAAATTCCAGATTTCTCTCTATTGATTGTTGGTGTAGTGTAGAATAGCCTCCCAAGGCTAGATGATGACTTTCAAATAGAGATTAAGTCGAATTTGCTGATGTGGCCAAGTTCCCTACTTTTCTATTTTAATTAAAGCTGTCCATAGGCCTTTAAAATAACTATTTTCTCCATGATTTGTCAAAAATAGCTGCTGGAATAGACTTGATAATTCATTAGATATCCATTGGAAAAGATCTTAAATCTTTTCATATCAAAAATCCTTGATCTGTGCAAAAACTCGCTCAATTATGGACACACAATCTTTCGGTGGTTAACTGGAAAGATTATGTGCGAATTTACCACCGAAAGCGCAGCTTTCAGTGGTTAATGAACAGTCTTCCTGTTCGCCTAAACCACCGAAAGTCAGAATTTCCAGCAAAAAATGCCTTTGGTAAAAATCAATTTTCTCAGCCGTGGAATGTCTGTTTTACACGTTCAAATAGTCGATTTCTAACTACGGATCATAATCTTTCCAATGATGCAATCAGATTTGGATTTGGAGCTAGGAAAGATGGAAAATTTTTCCCTACAAGATTAGGCATCTTTCCTTCAAAAATGCCGGTGCATTTTTTAGAGTTAACAGTAGAGATTAAATCAGTTGCAGACACAAATGAAGAAGGGATCAAACTCAAGACAAGAGGAATAAGGCAGGTTACATGAAAGAAGGGATGATTGTGGAAGAGTTGGTTATTCGAGAAGTTCTAGTAGAGCTCATGGACACCACTCACCTCCTTACTCAAAAATAAAGTTTTATGCATCAGATGATCCTGTAAGAAGTCCATAGGTGTCTCCTGTCAAACACCAAATAAGGAAACAAGAGGTAGATATTTTGCAAGGAGAGCTAAGGAATTTCAATCACCTTCCTTTGAGGGTGAAAGAGAAATGGAAGATGATGTTGAAGCATGGTTTCTTGGGCTCATGAGATATTTTCAGTTGCATAACTATTCATCAAATCTGGAAGCCAGGATTGCCACCTACCATTTACACGGGAAAGCTGCAATGTGGTGGGACCAACTGAAGTAAGTGGAGCACATTAATGAGAGTAGGATCACTTGGAAACAATTCAAGAAGTACTTCCAGAAGGAGTACCTCTTAGAGCATTTCAGTGACAAGAAAATGTAGGAGTTCTTTGAACTCAGGTTGGGAAGAATGACTATGGAATAGTACGAGAAGAAGTTCTAAGGATTGTTAAAGTATGTCAGGTTCAATGGTGATGATAAAGTGAAAATACACATATTTCTAAGTGGAATGCCAACCTTTTATAAGGAAAATATCAAGTATGATGAGCCCAATACCTTGAATGAAGCCATCAAGAAGGATAAATACTTGTATGAGCAAGGCCAAGGAAGAGAATCTCTACAGAAATCTTGGAAGGACAAGAAAAATGTGAAGTCCAATCAGAGGAGAAAAGGATTCAAACCTTCCATTAATAGGAATGAGCCTAATAGAAATCATCAATACCAATATGCTAAGGGAGATTTCAAGAAGGAATATTCCTTGGAAAAAAGAGGAAGACCACCAATACAATGCTAGGGATGCAAGGAAGATCACCTATACAAGGATTTCCCACACATAAAAGACTGAGTGAAGACTATTCACAACATCCAAGAAGCTACAAGAGTCGAAGATATGGGAAGAATCTATGCAACTTTAAATGATCGACAAGAAAAGTACCAGTCCAATATGATCGAGGTGGAAGGTAAGATCATAAATCAAATGGTTGCTATTTTGATTGATTCATGAGCACGTCATTACTACATTGATCCTAAGATAGTGGATAGATTTCATTTGGAGAAAAGTAAACTTGGAAAAGCAAGTTTGGTTCAGTTAGCCACTGGAACCAAAAGAAGAATCCATGATATGGTCATAAGTTGTTCCATAAGTATTAATGGCGTGAATAATATTATGGATATAAATATCATACCATTGGGGTCTGATGATATTCTAATTGGAATGGATTGGTTGGGAAAGCATCATGTTGTCCTAGATTGTCATAACAATACATTTACATGTCTTGATGGAAATGGAAAACAGAGCACCGTGAAAGGAGTTACAAAACCCATCTCTATAAGGGAGATTTTTGCCTTACAGCTAAAAATATGTTTCAGGAAAGGATGTCAATTGTATGCAGCTCATGTGGAAGATCCAGCTAATACAAAGGGGGAAAGCCTTGAATATTTCTCGGTACTACAGGAATTTGAATATGTATTCCAAGAAATATCCGGATTTCCACCAAGAAGGGAGATAGATTTCTCAATTGATTTAGTGCCAAGAGCTACCTAGGTGTAAAAAATGCCTTACAGAATGAGCACACCAGAGTTAAAATAATTACAAATGCATTTGTAGGAATTGTTGAAGAAAGGGTACATACATCCAAGTGTTTCACCTTAGGGAGCACCAATAATTTTTTTCAAAAAGAAGGATGGAACCTTGAGGCTGTGTATTGATTTCTGACAGCTGAAAAAGTACACTATAAAGAACAAGTATCCTCTACCCCAAATTGATAACCCCTTTGATCAACTAAGAGGAGAAAATATATTTTCAAAGATTGAATTGAGGGAAATATACCATCAGGTAAGAATCAAGGAAGAAGACATTCATAAGACAACCTTTAGGACTAGGTATGGGCATTATGAATTTTTAGTGGTTCCATTTGGACTGACCTATGCATCAACTTTCTTCATGTGCTTAATGAACGACATATTAATAAATTATTTGGATAAGTTTGTCATAGTATTCATGGATGACATACTTATCTATTATAATTTTGAAGAGGATCATTAACATCAATTAAGACTGGTGTTGCAAGTACTGAGAGAAAATCAGTTGTATGCCAAGTTGAGTAAGTGTTCTTTCTATCAAAAGAAGATCTATTACTTGGGACACATTATTTCAGAGTAGGGCATAGTAGTAGATCTAGAGAATATCGAAGCCATTAGAGGATGGCCAACACCTAGAAATGTGTCAAACGTTAGATATTTTATGGGATTAGTTGGCTACTACAGAAGGTTCATAGTAGGGTTCTTTAAGATTTCTCATCCCATCACTTCTTTGCAAAACAAGGGAACTAAATTTTAATGGACACTCAAGTGTGAAAAGAATTTTAATCTATTGAAGGAATTACTTACTAGTGAACATGTGTTAAATATTTCTAATCCAATTGAAATTTGTGTGGTATGTAGAGACGCATGTAAGGAAGGACTTGGGGGAGTCCTCATGCAAAATGGACATGTCATTGGATATGAGTTAATAAAGCTTAAGGAACATGAGAGTAACTGTGCCACGCATTACTTGGAAATTGTTTCCATTGTTCACACCTTGAGGATGTAGATGCATTATCTCATGGGGAAGAAATTCGAATTAAGGACAAACCACATTGGCCTGAAGTATCTTTTTGAACATCCAACATTGAATGCCAGGAAAACAAGATGGCTGGAATTTTTAAATGAATATGACTTCGATATCAAGCATATCAAGGGAAAGGAGAATAAAGTTGTTGATGCACTTAGTAGAAGAGTGCATACCATGCATTCTACTACTGTCAGTATGCATCATTCATACTTGAAGAAAATAATTTTAGATGGCCTTGTTATAGATCAACATTACCTATAGGTAAAGGAAAACTTACATCAAGGAAATTTACAACAGAGAATAAAGGAGTATGAGATAAAGGAAGACAAATTACTCATGCATAAAAATAGAATCTATGTTCCTATTTGTAGAGAACTGAGGAATTTGGTACTAAAGGAAATGCATGATGTCCTTTATGTTGGACATATCGGTTACCAGAAAATGATTACAATAGTAAGAAGACAGTTATTTTGGCCGGGAATGAAGAAGGATATTGTTTATTACATTGCTCAATGTATGGAATGTCAGAAGGTGAAGGTTGGGCATAGGCACCCAACGAGGTTGTTGCATCCATTTCCAATCCCAGAGAAGAAATGGGAAGTGATCACCATAGATTTCATCACAGGATTACCCAGAACGAATAAGAAACATGATTCAATCATGGTGGTGGTTGAAAAATTAACAAAAGCCGCTCATTGTTTTTCCTGTGAAGACAACGCATACAATGGATAATATTGTATACATTTTCATGAAAGAAATTGCTAGGTTGCATGGGATACCTAGGACAATCATATTAGATAGAGATACGAAGTTTAACTCCAATTTCTAGAGGGGATTGTTTAAAGGATTTGGCACAAATCTAAACTTTAGCATGACATATCATCCCTAGACATATGGGAATACAGAGAGAGTCAATCGAATAATTGAAGATATGCTGTGAATGTATGTGATGGATAAGCAATCTAAGTGGGAAGATTACTTACACTTGGTTGAGTTTGCATATAATAATGGGTATTGAGATTCATTAATAATGATCCAATTTGAAGCCTTGTATGGTAGGAAATGAGATACTCCAATAAGCTAGGACAACCTAGCAGATAGAGTGGTACTTGGGCCAGAGTTTCTCAAGGACATGGAAGACAAGGTGGTCAAGATCAAGAAAAATTTAAACGCATATCAAGATAGAAAAAAAGTTTATGCAAACAAGAACAGGACAACTAGAGAATTTAAAGTAGGGGAGCATGTACTTTTGAAAGTGGAGCCCAAGAAAATCTCATTGAAATTGGGTAGTTGTACAAAGTTGGCAGCCAGATTCTATGGTCCATTTGAAATATTGGATAGAATAGGGTCAGGTGCATACATGCCTGCATTTCCTTCTTCCATGAATGTGCATAATGTATTTCATGTATATTTACTAAATAAATATGTACATGTCCCTAACCATGTTATTGATTGACATCTGATTCAGGTAGAGATAGAGGGATATTTTCAGGTTCGGCCAGTGCGGGTATTGGACAGAAAAGTCAAAATGCTCCGGAATCGAGTTATAGAGATGGTAAAAGTTCAGTGGACTTGCTACGGTCCAGAAGATGCTACCTTGGAGCATGAATATGCCATGCAGGCAGAGTACCCACATATTTTTGAATAAATTTGAGATTTTGATCTCTATTTTGTATATGCATTGAGGACAGTGCCAAAATAAGGGGGAGGGGATGTAACACCCCAGGTTTTGAACCCCCATTTTTAAATAATGTATTGTTACAATGTTGAGAGGCCATGGTGCCCAAACAATTATTAAAAGGCCAATGTGCCCAAGACATGTAATGTTTTTATCATTATTAATAATAAATACATGGTTGGTTGCTAGATGGACAAGGACTAGAGTTATAGGGGGATATGATTCCATAAGAGAGGGGGCTTGAGGGGCTAAGTGTAATTCCTATTTTAATCACACTTTTTCCCTAAGGGAGGGGATCAGTTACGTGAGCTTCTTAGGGAAGGCCAAGAGGTTCTTGATTCCCCATGAAGTTACTTAAACCCACCTCTAGTGTGATGGGGGGGTTTGACTAATGGCTTGTTCATTGATTTTCCTTTATGTTCATTCATTTCCCTCATGCACTTTCATGCATCCACTTACCCATTCATTGATCCATCCTCATCCGCATATTGGCTTGGGAAAGGGAATCAAATTGTTGAAGATTAGCCATGGGATAGTTGGCTGTAATGGTCGTTGGTGTGATCCAGCCATGATTTGAGGCCTGCATGTATGATATGCGTTGGCATGTGTCTAGCGTTTCTCACAACTGTGAGTCCTGAGAGTTCCAACATTAATATTCTGGACCAATTGCACCAGAACCCAAAAGGAGAAGGATTTCTTGAGGGATTATGTGGTAGAGAAGGGTGGAGGTTCATTCTCTCGGGTGGTGCAAGATGGGTAGAAGAGATATGGGTACTTGGATTGTTGTGAGAGCTTGGGTGTTGACTGGTTTGGGAAGCCAAGTAACACTCTAGAACCATCCTTGTGGATTCATAGCCCTAGATTGGGGGTGACATTGCTATTGATATTTGGAACATTAGTTTCTACGGTTGGTTGGAACATCCTTGATATGAATCCAATTGGTGTCATCTTTCAAAAAGATAAGTTCTCTCTATTATGGTATCAATTGCATGTATATGAATTTATTTCCACTGTATATTCAATTATCATTTAATTGAATCTTTAGACTATGCATGCTTTTTGACTACTGTTGTGCATGTCATTAAAGTCTTTCCTTTTATGCATCCTTAAATTTTAAAAAGGTATCGGTAAGAGAAATAATTCCAAGGGCAGGCTTGAAGGTAGCGTACCCTGGCCTGTTGGTGGTTGGGTATGTTACAAATTTCCTTACAAATTTAGTTTCTTCTTCATCTGAGAAGTGTTCTGACGAATCATGATCTTGAGATATTGATTATTTGACATATGTATTCAAGACTGCATCCTTTAAATATGGTTGTTCTTTCATAGTCCTCATCTCATAAGCAGTTAGAATTACATGGATCCTTTTCATAGTCAGTTTATTTAGTTCATGCATTTCTTTTATAGCTATACCTTTGCATCAAGTCTTGAGGGAAGAGATATCAATACCTTCTGAACCACCATAGCTTATTTAATCCCCTCTCCTAGCCCTTTCACAACATTTTAGTCTTATCCACTATGAGAAAGAAACCTGCAATATTTTCATCTTCACTCATCCTTAGGGTTTCAAATTTCATTTTGTGAACTTGGAGTTTTGCCAACTTCACTTTATCATCTCCTTCATAATTTTTTACCATTTTGTCCCATATTTCCTTTGTGGATTCTAATTGCATCACTTTAACAAATTATGTTTCTGCAAGCCCACCTTGGATAACACTCATATCTCTTACATTTTTGTAGTAATTTTTCTTACCAACTTCATTAGTTGGAAGAGTTGATAGGATTTTATAACCATCTATCACAATCTTCCAGACTTTCCATACTAAGAGACATTAAGTAGGTCTTCATTCTGATTTTCCAAAAGAAAAAAAATGTTCTAATGAATAAATGAGGTTTGGTTGAAGAAGAAGAGGAATCTTGACTTGCCATACTTTTTTTGTGATCTTCTTTCCAACTGTTAGACTGTTACTGAAGGAACCTTGCTCTGATACCAATTGTTAAGACTCACAAAAATATTTAAAAGGGGGGGTTGAATTACTATTTTATTAAATTTATGATTTTTATTTCCTTTCAATGATTTAAGTTATGTAGTAGTGCTCACTTAATGATAAATACATGCAGAAATCAAAACACAACAGTAAACGAAGTACACTAGGATTTTTAGGTGGAAACCCAATGTAGGAGAAAACCATAAAACATATTATTTATGTTCTTCTTCAAGCACCAACTTACAAATTATAAATTTCCAGCTCAACAGGAACCCCACCTGTCATAGATAATGAGGAAACCAATCCTCTCATGCACAAACATGTTGTAGATAATGAGGACACCAATCCTCTCAGGAACCATCCTATTAGAGATAATGAGGAAAACAATCCTCTCAGACACCAACCTGTTACAAAAATGAGGACTCCAATACTCAATGAGCTTAGACTCACCCTAGCACCACTCTACCACCATAAATATATAAAAAAGTGTTACATCAATAGACCTTTTCAACACACACTAACAAATCTAAAGTTTAGTTCATTTGAAAAATTACAAGACCTCTTTCCTCTCTTTTTCTCACTTCTTCTCGATCAAAGCGCATCCATATTTATAATATTTTTTCCTGAGTTCACATTCCTTCTTGTATCTGGACACATAGCGGTTATATTGTAGAAAAACCTTGACCACATCAAAGTCATGTTAGTTACAATTCTATTTAAATAAAGTATGTGGATGCATGACAGTTATATTGTGGACAAATCGTGACCAGATCAAAGTCCTATTAGTTACACTTTTGTATAAATAAAGTATGTAGACACATGAAAATTATATTGTGGAAATTATTTGAAAAAAATAAATAGATCAAATATTCCTATGAAACATCATATCATCTACTAAAGAATGACTCAACAATTCACATTTTAGTCTTCAGAGCATCCACTACGTAGATAGAACCAAAGCGAAAGGCTTAAGTCATGAGTCTTCATCTTGTCACACTTGTCCTGTAGTGCGCTCACCGAGTCACTTCATTGGACTATAAATGCACCCTGGTGACTTGTTCAGTTGGTTGTTGAACTTCCACTTGTTCTATCGAAATATACTCAGTTTCTTGTCGCATAGGCTTCATATTGTCACACTCCATTGTGTTTTTTATTGTACTGAATTGAAGCACCCTGTAATCATTGTCTATTCTTCATAACACTGCAATACCAATGTGCACCAATTCACATGGGAATTTTTCACAAACTACTTCATTATATCATACTTCACTTTTGAATTACATTGCAGGTCATACTGTTGTTCTTCATGCACTTCTAGAAAATGTGGTGACCTCCTCCCATTGCTTGATATATATATGTTGTTGATCTTCTTCTACATAGTGATCCTTTCATCCTTTGATCCATCTATGTGATTATATTTTCATCCTCTCTTGACTTCCTCTCTCTATGCGCCATACCTTCTGTGTCATTTATCCTTTTCTGTGTAGTTGATCCTTTCGTCCTTCGATCCTTCCACGCACTTTTGTTTTCATGCTTTCACAACTTCCTCTATATGCTATTTAATTATAACTGACCATGTCCATGATCATTTTGACATCAATGAAAAAATATGCATAACAATCATGTATCTTCCTAGTTTTTGGTAAACCTCCCACAAAATCCATGGAAATGTTTTCCCAAGGTCGAGTGTGTAAAGGTAAGGGATGTTATATACCTTTATTCATGTTATTGGGCTTGATGATATAACAATGTATACATCCTCAATATACCATGCTACATATTCTTGCATTTTGGGCTAGCACACATACCTCCGTAAGTTGGGAACACCCTCCCAACTATTAGAAAAACAGGATCACAAAGAAAGAAAATAAAAAGAAATGTGGAAATAAAAAAAAGAAGATAAACAATACAATAGAAACAAAAATATACATGGTTCACCCAGTGTGGGCTACATCCACAAGAGAAATTTCCAGGTCCTTCCTTTTTATTATCTAGCAAATGAAGGGATACAACCTACAACACACCTGTTGTAACTTCCTCTTCTTTTTCTCACAGTCTCCTCCATAAAAATAGAATATTCACAATGATACATAGCCACAATACATTTCCCTCATAAAAGAAAGTTTCCTTCTAGGGAAAAAAACCTTAACATAACTTCTACCATCAGATTTGTGACCTTATAATGAATGGTCCAAATTTACTATGAAATTAAAATATACATTTACAAGGCATTTTTTCCTTCGAGGGATTCTCCCTTGAACTCCCCAACCGGGGGATGATACCCCCGAACCCCATAGGGGGGGAAATCTCCCCCTTCAACCCCCCTGCATGGAGGGGTGTGCAATATTCCAGGGTGTATAGTCTTCATGGGGTATAAACATGGATGAAAGCAAAGACCTATGAAATAGGAAGATAATCAGGTTCCACAACCAACAATCTCCCACTTGGAGACTGATCACAATGAATCCACTATTGTTGTACCTTTTGGACTATAATCCACCTTGGACCTGGAAAATTTCTCATCTTCACCTTCATGCTTGAATTCCAACTGAAACTAAGCAGGAACCCAGTTTCTCCCTGGTTACTCCCTTTGTTAATACATCTATAGGATTTTGGATAGTGTGTATCTTTTCCACCTTCAAATTTTCATCTTCCAAGACAAATCATATGAAATGGTACCTGAGATATATATTCTTAGTATTTGAATGGAAGGATGAGTTATTTTCAAGATGAATGACACTCCTGTTGTCACATTATAACCTACTATTCTTTTTCTTCTTTCCCAATTCCTCCATAAACCTTTGTAACCAAATAATCTCTTTACTAGCCTCTATAGCAACAACATATTCTACCTCTATTGTTGAAAGTGAAACAACCTTTTTCAGTTTCCAAATCCAACTTATTCTTGTTCAACCTATAGTAAAAACATACCCTTTGGTGCTCCTCCTGCTATCTTTATCACCTACCATATCTGAATCAACATATCCTTTTAGAACAATCTATGGACCTCCAAAACATAATGCATGAGTAGAAGTACCTTTCAAATACCCGAGAATCCACTTTATTTCCTCCCATTGTTCTTTAACTAGATTGTTCATATACCTACTCACAACTCCCACTTCATGTGCAATATTTGGTCTTGTGCAAACCATCGCATACATCAAGCTACCAACTGTTGATGAATAAGGGACCCTGGACATGTATTTTATCTCCTCCTGTGTCTTGGGACACATTTCCTTAGTTAATTTGAAATGGATGGACAAAGGTGTACTAATTGGTTTTTCATTTTTCATTCTAAACCTTTCCAACACCTTCTCTATGTACTCACCCTGAGACAATGTCAAGTTGCAATTTTTCCTATCTCTTGTTATTCTCATACCAAGGATTTTCTTTGCAGCACCCAAATCATTCATCACAAATGAATTAGATAATTTATTCTTGAGCACATTTATATATTTCATATTAGATATTGCAACAAGCATGTCATCTACATACAATAACAAGATAATATAGCTTCCATTTTCTAGCATTTTAAAATAAACACAATGATCATAATGACATCTACTATAAACATGTCAAACTTCAAATACCACTACATTGGAGCTTGCTTTAGGCCATACAAGCTCTTCTTCAACATGCATAAAAAAAATTCCTTCCCTTTGACCTCATACCCCTATGGATGCTGCATATAAATCTCTTTGTTGGCCCTTGACCAAGTTTCAAGGAAATGTTAGTCATGTTTGACCATTTTTGGGACTTTGACAGGATGTTCGAAGATGGAGCACCTAGGTGAAGTTGAGATCATGAGATCTCGCCCATTTTGTGGTATTTTTGGGGTTTTAGGGTTTATATAACGGGTATGGGATGTCGGCCCATTGGTTTACCCATGTCTAGGCCCTTTTTGTAATGCATAAATAAGTAGCTAGGTGATGTAAGTAGAGGTAAGGTTTTGAGGTCATGAGCTTAGTGCATGACTAGAGTATGTTAAGACTTTCATAGCTAAGTGCAAGTGATTGTAAGAGAGTTTGTGGAAAGACTGTGTAAGGATTTGTGCCCTGACCTAATTTGGGGAAGGAGGATCTGGTGAGGTGTGCACAAATATCCTGTCCTTTATGGAGTTGGCTTTGGGGCTTTGTGCACAGGAGTAGAAGAATGTAAGAGGCTTGAAGACTAGTAAAGAAGAAGAATAAGTTGGTGGACGTAGCCCCACACTGGGGTGAACCACGTATATCATGTGTCGATGTTCTTTGTGCTATGTTGTTCATGTTATTTATGTATCTATTTTCTTAGTACATTGTTCTTGATGTGTGATAGGTAGATCCATTGATGCTTAGTGCTTTATATATGAATAAATTCCATATCTTCTCTGATTCTATGTGCTAAATGACTAGATATGCTTAATCTTGATTATGACTACGTTGATCTGTAATAAGGGTTAATATGTGATGTGAATAAGAACCATAACTTAATACATGTTATTGGCTAAGTTCTCTTTTAAGTGTTGTGATCACATATCTGTGTCCCATCTAGGTTGTAGACATAGGAGTCCTGCAATCCCCCCTTCCTCTACCTAGGGTGAGACTTCATCTTCTTCACAGGTGTTTCCAAAAGGGATGGTAGTTAGGGTTTTGTTGGTGTGTTGTTAAAGAGTTGAACCTTGGGTCTACCCCTGTGCCAAAAAATGGTTCTATTACTAGGACCTGAAACTATGATTGATGGGAACTGAAGAAAATAGAAATCTATGTGCGTTGATATGTTGTTGTAGTGCGCAGTGTTCTAATCATCTTATGAATCTCTGTGCTATGAAACAAGTATGATCTGAAGAAAAGAGGTAAGATATTAAATTGTTGTGCTCTGGTAAAGGTACGATAAGTGAAAATGTTTTCTTCGAAAGTATGAATTTAGGTATGTTTGACAGGTTTTGTCCTAGTCTGAAAACTAGGGCACAACTAGAAGAAAGAAGATTTGATCTGAATAAATTTGATAGAGATAGTGAAAGATATGTTATTCCTATGCATAGAAATAATTTTTGGACTAAAAAGTGGATGCAGGAACCTAGAAAGAATTTTTACAGATTGTAGGTCCATCACTGTGATCCCAGTGCACAGTACAGGAAAGGTTTGGGATCGTTTAAAATAAATAGAGGATTAACACTGTGTTATAACTGCAGAAGACCGGGACATGCTGCTAAGGAATTCCCTGGTGTAGGTCCTATTTGTCTTTTTTGTAAAGCTATTGGTCATGAGGTTTTGGATTTCCTTAGAATGATTGCTAAAGTTGAAAAGATGAACATGAGACAAGAAAACTATGAAGAAGGTCAAGGGACTAAGGATATATTAGAAAACCAGAAATAATATGAAACTATCTTAAGATAGTTGAAAGAAACGCTAAATGATCATAGAGACATCAGGTTACCAGAGAAATTGAAAGAGAAGTAGTGTATAGAAACAAGAATAGGAGACTTCGACATAGACTGTGTATTAGATGTGGAAACACACTTGAATGTTATGCTAGAAAGTACTTGGGAAATTTTTGGAAATCCTTTTATGATTCCTTCATTGGGAAGGATAGAATTGTTTAAAGGAAAGTTGATAACCCTATGTGGAAGAGTTACTCATATACCTATTATGGCTCATGGAGCATCGACTGAAGAAGAATTTGAAGTTATTAAGTTTGTTGAGAAAAACACCCCTTTTGCATTTTTGCTAGGAAATACATGGGTTGAGAAAGATCGGATCCGAAGGAAAGTAGAGGAAGAAGACACAAAACAAAAAAATAAAGAATTAAGGGACTTCAAGCTAGAAAATTAGAGCGACTAATAAAAGAACAAGAGGAAAAGTCGAAGCAACAAAAGGCAAGAGAGTTAGTTGTCAAAGTTGAAAGAATGCAGGGAGGCTTGAAGAACCTGCCTGTATAGGAAAGAGGTGTATCCACCCTGTAAATAGTAAGAGAAGATGTATTACCCTTGAAACCTTTGGAATACCCTCAACAATATGAAGTTAATACGCTAAGAGAAGATAAGAATAAGAATAGAAAGAGGAAACTAGAAATTTAGGTCATAGGAAAGAAGACAAGAAAGCTCAGTAAGAAGAAAGAAAAGTTAGAAAAACAACAGGAAGTTCTAGAGAAGACTTTGCAGAAGGCAGGCTTGCAGAACTTGAACCTCGCTAGAATAGCAGAACAACACAGAATGACACTTCACCATGACGAAGCTATATGACCATTGGAGGCATCCTGAACATTAGAATGACGCACTAGAATGGTTAGAAACATAGTTATTTCCAAAACTATTGCCCTTGGACCATTGAGACCATGCCATAACGGATGGATTCGTATTGATTAAGGCATTTTGACCCGTTGAAGGAATTTGTTACAACATTTCTTATTTAATCTGTCAAATGCAACACCGGGGCCACTTTTTGCAAACTAAGATATCTGAGCTAACAAATAATTGATCGCATAACATGTTGTTATGTCTAGACCTCACCATTCATATGATTTTCTTAACTATCTATTGACCTACCCAAGTTATCTGATCACGAGTGTGCATGTTGGGCAAACGTAGTGCAGTAGAGAAGTTTGTGGAGGAGATCTTAATAGAACTTATGGTTGAGAAAGTCATGTGTGTAGGCATACAGGCATCGTCAATGATCATATTGCAAGAATCCCCCTCGACTGCACGTCGATCTAGCTGAACCACAACTGAGAAAAGAAGAAAGCACCACGATGATCTGGAAAACGTGAAGAAGATTTCGTTGGTCTTGCCCGACTACATCATGCCTTTGGATGGCACCATTATTCATGACAACATCCTGCATGATTTTGAGTACATGCTCATCACTGCGTACCTCCCAAAGGGGATACACGCAGTCAAACCTTAGTTGGGACTGATCCCAACTCTCAAGATAAGTGATTTCAACATTAGAGACCAAAATAATTATGTGATGCTTGTACTGCATAGGTACCTAACAAAGATGACTGGGAATAAGCACGAGATAGTTCCCAAGCCATGGATTAAGCAGATCATGAGATTGATGATCTTAAACGTGATGAAAATACCCCACTTTGACAAAAATCAGGAGGTTAACGCGTTTGTTAAACTCCTCCTATCGTGCTACCATGGAGGTTACCTTTGGTTAGATAGGAACATCACTGTGGATATGACATTGATCCACCTGGTCACTGGATTGAGCATGAAAGGACTAGAACCTCACCAGTTTTACCTAGGGAAGACGTCATATCTCTCCCTGGCACAATGAATAAAGGAAGCCTATGATGATGTAGAGAAGGGAAAGCTATGCTACAAGGTAGCCTCCATCCAGGATGGCGTAGTGCGCCTAGATTGTCAGTTGATAGTGGGCAAGCTCGTTAGAAAGAACCATCCTACGCAAGTTACAGGGTTCGCAGTCGACCTCGCAGGGAAGTGTGTCAAAGGGATGTAGATGAAATAGGAAAGATACCTTGTCAACGAGTTGGAGAAGGACTTTTGTGATGTGCACGACCAAGGCTATGAATTTTAGTTCAGTTGGTTGTTGATTCTAATTTCATTTGTTGCTTGGGAGATGCCGGAGGGAGTGACATTCCCAGAAGTTGAGCCATTGGAGCCATTGGTCGTGAGGTTCACCACCTTGTGGTATATGAGCGATATGGAAAACCAGTGGCAATAAAATGTGATGTTACACACTTACTACCTACATATCAAGGGCGCCATTGAATCATTCCCATGAATCAACCCAAATCACCTTGCATACATACAGGTCATTAGTGAAGTTTCGCATAGACCGACACTTCATATACATCATTGTGGGTAGGGATGAAAGTAAAGAGGAGTTGTAGTCCTTATACATCATTGACCAATGAAGACATGGAGGAGATAACCAAGGAATGGCTAGATGAATTCCTTATACCATTCGAGGATGCATAACTCTCTGACCCCGACATCATCAAAATTCCTTTGGTCACTTGGACTGAGTATGATGGAAAAAGAAACAAAAATAAAAAGAAGATAAAGGAGGAAGCGCAGAACATAGATAGTAAGGAGAAGGAAAACACATCAGAGGAAACTGCGCCTGACTCACCTGCAGGTGGAGGAGGAAACAAAGTAAACCAAGAGGAGGAAGGGAAAGAAGACAAGAAAGAAAAGGGAGAAATGACACTCCCAAAGGATCCCCTCACAGAGGCTGAGACATCAAAGAAAAGGAAGGTTTCTCTTCAAAAACCCTCAGCATGGAAGAAATATTGAGCCAACAAGCCTCAGTTGAAAAATGTGCTCACAGTGGATGACATCAATCTCATCATCACAACTGTAGAAGACGCTTCAGAAGACATCTTGCAGAAACATGGAGCAAAACAGGAGTCGATGTATGATAGAATAGAGAAAGAGCTTAGAGACATCCACCAAGCTATCTGTTCAAGCCATGCAGTGCCTACTGCTCCATCTTCAACAGAGAGTGTATAATTGGGGGATGAGTCCACCCAATTACACATATTAGCAGATGCAACAGAGAATCAACTTCATTGATTCCAAGAAGAAAAGGAGCAGGCCACAAAGGCCTTGAATAAAGAAAATGAGGAGGCCTTAGAGCAACTTCGGGTTACACAGCAAGAGAAATATGACCTTAGGGTGAAGTTCGAAGGGGATAAGGAGAAGAAGAAGAAATAAACAGACCAGCTGCTTAAAGAGAAGATTGTGGTCAGAGAGGCAGTAACTAGAGGGATTCACTCTGTGTTGGGTTTGGCACAAGAGGAGATAGAGTCCACCAAGATGGAAGTGGGGAAGATCACTGAAGCCATTCAATAGCTTCAAGCAAGAGTAGCAGAGATAGAAATCTAGGCAGTGTCGAGCACTCCATAAGAAGTGCAATATCAAAGGGAATAAAATGCCAGGAGAGAAATAGAAAGAATCAGGGTGTTGGCTTCTGAATGTAAGAAACTAAGTGACCGAAGTGTGCAGACCTATGAGCACCTCGTAGAATATCCAGAGCTGAGGATATTGGAAGCACAGCTTCAGGAGGTGAAGAAACAAGAGTCTACAGTGCAAGCATAGATGAAACTGTTGACTGTAGTTGAGAATATGAAGAAGTCGCAGGAGTAGTGCGCAGTCCAGCAGCAGGTCATTGCCATCTACAATAGAGTTATGGAAGTGACACAGAGACTCCAGCCAGTGCAGGATGAAGCCTACACACTTTTTGAAGAGATCGAGGGACAAGGTTCATAGTTGGAAAAGGAGGTCGCAATAGTGGAACAATGCATGGAAGGGCCTATCACCAAGAAAGTAATTCAGGAGTTTTCTGAGCAGGAGGCTCTGGTGAAATAATAAGTCAAGGTAGCTTGAGCTAAGCTCTAGGCCTTCAAACAAGTATTTCCCATATCAGAGTGACTCGGGATGAGTCAAAGGTGAGTGTTGGGGGTCTTTTATCCCTCGACCAAGTTTCGAGGAAATGTTGTTTGTGTTTGACCATTTTTGGGACTTTGACAGGCTAGTCGAAGACAGAGTACCCAGGCGAAGCGGAGATCATGGGATCTCACCCATTTTGTGGGATTTTTGGGCTTTTAGGGTTTATGTAACAGGTATGGGATGTCATCCCATGGGTTTACCCATGTATAGGCCCTTTTTGTAAGGTATAAATAAGTAGCTAGGAAATGTAAGTAGAAGTCATTTTTTGAGGTCATGACCTTAGTGCATGACTGTATTATGTTAAGGCTTCCACATCTAAGTGCAAGTGATTGTAAGAGACTTTGTGGACAAAATGTGTAAGGCTTTGTGCCCTGAACTGATTCGGGGAAGGAGGATCTGGAGAGGTGCACACAGATATCCTATCCTTTGTGGATTTGGCTCTAGGATTTGTGCACAGGAGAAAAAGAATGTAAGAGGATTGAAGAATAAAGAAGAAGAAGAAGAAGTTGGTGTACGTAGCCCCACACTGGGGTGAACCATGTATATCATGTTTCAATGTGCTTTGTTCTATGTTGTTCATGTTATTTATGTATATATTTTCTTAGTACATTGTTCTTGATGTGTGATAGGTATATCCATTGATGCTTAGTGCTTTATATATGAATAAATGATAAATCTACTCTGATGCTATGTGATAAATGACTAGATGTGCTTAATATTGATTACTACTACGTTGATATGTAATAAGGGTTAATCTGTGATGTGAATAAGAACCATAACTTAATGCATGTTATTGGATAAGTGCTCTTTTAAGTGTTGTGATCACATATCTGTGTCTCAGCTAGGTTGTAGACACTTGATTCCTGCAACCCCCCTACCTCTACCTCGGGTGAGACTTCATATGATTTGCAGGTGTTTCTAAAAGGGCTGGTAGTTAGGGTTTTTTTGGTGCACTTTTAAAGAGTTGAACCCTGGGTCTACCCCTGTGCCAACACTCTTCCTCCAAATCCCCATGGAGAAAAGATGTTTTTACGTCTAATTGTTCAATATGTAAATCTTCTACTACCACAAGACTCAAAATAATCCTAATTGAATTCATTTTAACAACAAGATAAAATATTTCATCAAAATTTGTACCTTTATTTTCTGAAAGCCCCTTTACAAAAATTCTATCTGTGTACCTCTTTTCTCCCCCATATTCTTCCTTAAACTTGTAAACCCATTTATTCTGCAATGTTCCTTTTCCTGCATGAAATTAAACCAAATCCCAAGTTTGGTTATCTACCAGGGAATCCATTTCCTCTTTCATGCCTTGCTCCCACTTATTTTTAGTGTCTACCTACATTGCCTCTTCATAACATTTTGGTTCACTAGAATCCATCAACAATAAATAATACAATGAAGGAGAGTATCGTTTAGGGGGTCTACTAAACCTAGTAGATTTTCTAACACTTGCAAGAGTTTGAGGTACATGTTTCTCCCGTTGTTGTACATTTTGATTTTCTGGTACCTTTGGAATTTCTTTTTCAGTGATCTCATCAAGCACTGTGTATTTCGAGTTTTTTTTCTTGTTTATTTCCCTGAAACTAATCTTTGTACATGAATTTATAATTGAATATTACATCTCTACTCTTAATTATTTTGTAATTTTCATAATCCCCTAACCGATAACCAAAATCATTAACACTGTATCCGATAAAGGTACATTTATTGGATTTTTCCTCAATCTTTTTTCTATTTTATTTATCAATGTGGACAAATGCTTCACAACCGAAAGTCTTCAAAAAATAATAGTTTACCTTTTTACCTGTCCATGCCTCCTCTGGAATTCCACCATCCAAATATCTTGAAGGTCCTTTGTTTATTAAGTAAACAACAATATCTATAACAACTTCCCATATATGTAATGGAAAACTAACATGCAATCTCATACTCATTGCATGCTCCATGATTGTCCTGTTCATCCTTTTTGACACATCATTTTCTTATGGTGTTCCTGGAACTGTAATATTCTCTCTAAGAATTCCATGGTATGAACAATAATCATCAAACTCCTTGCTGCAATATTCACCTCCATTGTCTGATCTGAGACACTTCAACCTTTTTCTTGTCTCATTCTCAACCAAATATTTCCAATTCTTAAAAGTATCAAAAACATCATATTTTTGTCGAATGCAATAAACCCAAGTGTAACACCCCTGTTCCCCCGAACTTTTAATTAATCATAAAATATGATTTACCATGCTAAGGCATGTGGACAGTGTAAATGTATTATTGTTTGAGTTGCCAATAATTGATTGTGGGGGTGAATCCTTGAAATCATTGGCCATGATATCACTAGAGGAAAGAATGTGAAAAATATAAGGTGGGGTCATTATATCAAATAACCCCAAATTCACTTGATAAGGATAATAAACCTCCTTCGGATCCCAATGAGAGAAATTAGTTAATGAAGAAAGCACCAGTGGTTGAATTATCAACCACTCCCATGAATGGAAGCATGGCCAAAAACTACAGAATATCAGCCTGAAGTACCAGTGGGTATGATAGGCCAAGCTGACCAAAGTTCCCTTCTAACAGAAGGAACAGGATTGGTCAAGAACCATGCTGGAAGAAAGATATACAAATGGATAAGGAGAATGCGCAGAGATATCCATCAGATAATGAAGAGAAGGCCACGATCTTGATGTTGAGTGAGCATATGATAAACCTCGTTGAGGCCATAACAGAGAATAAAATCTATGAAAGTTTGCAAAGAACAGAACCCGAGAAAAAGTTGAAATAGAGAAAGATCCCTTGAGAACTGCAAGAGTTCCCTGGTGATATCATGGCTTGGCACAGGGGTGTCTAAAGTGATAAGAATGAATGCCTCTGAGACTATGGTCGGGTGGAAGGATGAACACCCATAGTCAGTTAGTTGGCTACCACCTGTAATAGATAAGTAAATCGCATATATTGTGTATTTAAGTGGTATTGTGAATTAAAATTGGATATCCTATGAATTTTGCAGGGATATATATGTTTTCTTAATGATTTATATTGTATCCATTTTTGGTGTCTTATTGATTGTATAATTAGGCAAGTAGGAAATTATATGGATGGGATATGTTTTATACTTGTAGATGCTTGTGTCTTGTGTGGGCGTAAGATATTTCCATGAACTGTGAGTTCATCGACCTTGGGCATAGTTTCATGTATGCATGTTGACCCTCCTAGTCATTTTGAGTCCCTTGGAGGATGGATTTTGTTAAATCTCACGATATATAGTGAATGTATGCATAGGCTCTCTGAGAGGAAAACAGAGACCAAGAACCACTTAAGTTCTAGAGTTGAGGAATCAAAGTAAGGGGTGCGTGGAAGGATTCTTCTAATTGTTACATCTAAGAGAAGGAGTGCAAAGATATTAAGCCTTTCAGAGCTAAAACATCTCAGGAAGAGTAACGCGATTGAAGTAATGAAAGGGAAGGCTCATTTGTTTGGATGACGAATGAATGTGAAACTATTCATAAAGAGCCAAGGTCTGTTGTGACTGTTGGATACAAAAATGAGTGCGGGAGTTAACCCCTTGAGTCCTCCAGACTTCATGAGTTTGGTGAACTATGAGTTCATCGTAAGGGAAGTAAAAATCTCCAAAGTCCCGAAGTCCCAAATTTAATATGGACCATGGATCTCTGGATCCGTTGGGATCCTTCTCGACCATCGGATCTATGAGATTCAGAGTCCACGCTTCAGGATATTCACTTGTTGGAGTGACCAAAACCACTAAGGTGAAGTTACAGAGAACTTAGGAGACACTCACAAATTTACCGAACACTCTTCATCTCAGTACAGAGTGCTTGAGAAAAATTTGCCAGGAGGGAACATACATCCCTTTGAGGAATAGAAGGGATAGAGACCTTTTAGGTCCGAGTAGTTGAAGTTCATAAGAGATAGTGCTAAGAGGGCACAAGAGTGGGACTTATTCCAAGTCCCGAAGCCCAGAAGAGATAATCACTTTTCAGAAGTGCAGACAAGGTCTAGGAGACAGACTCGTAGGAGGAACAAACATCGAGGCATTTGAATACTTAGAAAATCCTGTAAGCTAAAGGAAGTCGAAATCTTAGGAGGAGGAGAGACAACAATCCTTAGATCATTTTTGGAGAGGATCTTGGACCATTAGATCAGCGTCCAGTGTACAAGGGAAGTGTAGATGAGAGGAACAGATCCCATCTATTGGATTTGAGCATGAAGGACCAATAACCTTTGGATTTGAAATTAAATGCATGAGACTTAACCCTTGTGTGCATAGGAGAGTGGACTTTTCAAAGTCCCAAAGTCACAAAGTAAATTGGGACCATCCATCGTAAAGGAGGACAGGTGGTGTTAGCGCTAGAGGTTTCTCCTAGACTGCTATAGGGTCAAGCCTAGAACTTATTAGTTATTGCAATGATTTTTGATGAATAAATGTATTTGGTTTTTTGAAAAGGTTGGAGGTTTTAGCAGTAAATGAAGAAAGATAATACCAATTCCTGATTGTAAATAACTTATGATCACACTCACTTAGTCAATGGTATCCAATTTAACAAAGTAGATAAAACCATAAGAATAAATAAGTATGCAAGTGCCCAATCTGTTCACCCACACAGGAAGATTTCTGATCCTAAATGTCATTCAAAAACAAAGAATAAGGTACATAAAAACAAGTCTTGGAATTGGAAATAAATCAGTGAAATCTTCACTGCCTTATCAACATAACAAGATAATTTCAATGGATTTCAAAGATAACATGTGTTACAAGTAAGAAAATGAAGAAGGAGATTAGAGGAGAAAGTTTGCTCATCAAAAGGGTTGTAGAATTGAGAGTAAAATGAAAATGTTCCTGCTTTACAATCATGAAAAAGAATCTCACTCCTTCATTATAATCTATCATGAACCCTCTTGGGCCTCCCCCCCTCTATGTGATAGCCTTTGAGGGATTAAATAAGGTTTACATACACCTCCAGATCCTAAAGAAATGGATCTCTAATCTAATCAAATCTTTAAGTAAAATCAAATACAACAACTAAAACTTTGATCCTATTTCTAGGGGATTGGATCCCATCTAAAATTGAGTCCTCAAGTGCCACACAAATTACCCTTGAGGAAAAAGATATTTTCTCGAATCATCTTTTCCACATAAGTTATGAGTCATCATACAAGAATCTAGAAGAAATCCACTTGACCAAAATTCTGCCATATGCTGATCTTCTGTATATCTATGCACTTTTGGAAGCCAAAATAGAGTATCATTGTCGAAAGTCTGGAAAGGATATTGAAACAATACTCAACCACCAGTTGCTACCAAGTGTTAGATTCTGTGTCTTTGAGAAACAAATCACCTTCTTCTAAATAGGAACTTCCTCATGTTGATTTGTATTGGCTTTGATTGTTGTTTTGTTTTTTTTTCTTAAATATATGTAACCAATTGTCTGCAGCATATTGCCTCCATAATATATACAACAAAACTATTGGTGTAGCATGCTCAGGTGAACAGTCAGAAGGTAATACAAATCCAACAATTGTAAAATTGCCTCTAGTTTTGGGTTAAGGGCATGACCGAGAGATACTGGGTTGATTATCTGTCCTTGAAAACTAAGGATTTTAGTCTTGTGTTATTGAAATCCATTCTTCACCATAATGGATCTCATGGGGTCGTGCATCAGATTCTATTTCAATAACCTGTATAAAATTGTAGCTAGGAAGACACTTATCCAATGCAAGAAATTTTGTGATAGGTATATTCTCCTCATGTTGAACAACTGCTGCAAATTTATTTTGTCGATGTATAGAGAAACAATATGAAGGCTTCAACTTCTTCAAAATTTCTTCAGCAGGTTTGCTTCCCAAATAATTGCATGCATTAAAAATTCCAGAAAAGCCATCAATACAAATATTTCCAAACCAGATAACTCTAGAAAACTCCATAAAGAATATTCTTGGGGCAACTCATCTTCCTTTCAAAGCCATGCAGAGTTGTTGAATGAAAACAAAATGTTTAGCGCATCTCTGAACATCCTAATTTGAATTGATTCCCTGTTGCTTCCACCAAGCTAATAGAGAAACTGTATACTAAGTACACTGTCGTATGAAATCAACTAAATTCTCTTTACACATTCCAAGTTTCTTTTAGACGCTTCAAATTATTATGGGAAGTTTTCTCTACTCTGATCTGTGACTGATCAGACATATAATATGATGCCTATTGTTCATTTCTTCCATTGGAAATCCATATTGGCCCTTCATTGCATAGATCGTCTGTTTTGTGCTCATATCCCCTACAAAGACATGAATATTCATTCCTTCTGACACAAGCCCGCACAACTAGAGGATGATACCGTGCATATGGTCCTTTTGGTGCAATGAAGGAGCATGACCAAGACTATTGTATATGATAAGGAAGAGAAAAATGAATACTATAACCAACTGTGTCTGCGAGAACCTTTTCTTTAACACCTGCATATTGTACCTGTTCATGGATATTCCTCATGGATTATACATTATGGCCCGATACCCTCAACTTGTCAAATAACTCACATTTCACCCTTGCGTTCTGTGAGCACTTCGGCAACACCAACTCTTCTGTCTTCTTGGCACGTTGAATACCTCAAACCCTATATCATTGATTTATCTTGGCACAAGACACCATCGATCTTGGGTACTTGACAAAGGCAAATGGAATTTTGAAGCTCGACACTAGGTTTGATATGGATTATTGACCTATCTTGAGTTGAGGTTTGACTCGTGGCTTCATCCATAGCTTTGAGTGTCAACTCAATCTTAACTCATGGCTTGAATCATGGCTTTGTCTCGTGGCTAGGTGCGCTAGAATTTGTGTTGTATGTTATGATTTGATATTTAACTTTTAGAGCTTGGATTTCAATGTGAACTCAACATTAGACTTTGGTCCATGCATTAGATTTGATAATAGGATTAGAATTAGGATAGGGTATAATATAACCTAGGGTTAAGCCACTTAAATCACATATCACCTCTTATTTTATTTGGTAACAATAACAATTACAAATCTAAAGAAGGATAAAAATAGGATTTAAGAAATATTGACAATGTGTGTTTGTGAAATGCAGGTAAAAGCAATTGACAAGAGATTTGATGAAGGACTAGAAGTATGAAACTGCTCAGGAACAACACTTCTCGGTGTTACGGGAATAACCCCATTCCTACAACAAGGAAAAAATTGAATATTTAATATCTGGATGCTAACATTGGCTCGTTCTGGGGATGGCATACTCCCTGCGAGTTGCCAAGAACAAGCAGGCCATGTGCCTTAATATTTTCCCATCTGTGCAACTGTTTTCTTTCTTCTGTGTTGGCCTATTCCATTAGGTTATTGATTCCGTCAATAGCATTTCAAATCAGGCCCAAACTTATGCAACTTATTCAAACTCTAACAAAATGCTGAAACCAAACTTTCTGCTGCAAACTAATTACACTATGCAAACTGCAAAAACAAATGCTCCAGAAGAAAGCTTATTGCCTGCCCTACTTCTAACCAATAATACTGTCACTTGATCAAGTGAAATCATTGTCCCAATGAAGCTATGATAACATCAAACCATTTACCAAAGCTCTTTCAATGCAGATAGAAATTAGAGAGTTATTCATAACTTGCAGCAAAATTTCAATTTGCAGCATGTACTTACAATCATCATCTTCTTTAATTCTGAAAATAGAAAGACTGGAATCTTTTGATAAATATGATTCCATATAAATGGATATCATATCATAGAATAAATAAATATATGAACAACCAAACAGGTTTACCTTTGCTTGCAACTCAAACTTTGCTTCCCCTTCTAATAGACGGATGCCATAAACTGGTTCTGACTGTACATGACAAATGGGCAGACTGTTTTCATAAACATGTTGATCAAATATAAAATTGTGACATGTTGCCTCATATATTTGTTCTTTATGAGAATCCTCTTGATTTTCCTCTTTAATCACATGTAACAACATATCATAGGAATCCTCTTGAAGGAGTTGAGGAAAGACCTCTTCTTCAACTATTTCTTCATTCATATCTAAGACAATAGGTGCATCAGAAACAAAATCTAATGCATCCACAACTATCCATACATCTTTCCTATTATCAATTAGATCTAGAAAATCTTCCTCAACAACATGATTTTCATTCTTGCAATCAAAAGAAACAATTTCTTTCTGTTGAATATGCTTATCAAATTCATCACAACAATTTTCAAAAAGACTTTCAGCTGAAAATGTTTCTTTACAAAATAAATTGAAATCATTATGAAAACTTGCCAATGAATTAATACTTGAAGATGGAAGAGATATGCACCAGTCGAGGGCTTCTCTCTTCAACGAGTATCTAAAAATCTTGATCTTAACATCCTCGTGCACAATCTGACATTCACAAATAAACTCATGGAAATCTAGTAGATGTTTAGTCGATACCTCCCAATCTTCTCCTTTAAATGTAGGAAGGGAACCTTCCCATTCACCTCTGCTAAGCATTGGGTTTGGAAAACCAACTACATCTGAAAATTCACAAAAGGCCAACCTTTGAGCCAAAATGGCTTCCATATTTGAAATCCCCAGTGGAGTCACCTATTAATTTTTAGACAGTGGAGTCGCCATGGTGAAAGATCTGCAGTCAAGCACATGTCCTCTTCTTGTTCACCATCAAGAAGAAGATCTAATCATTGTTGTTCTCCCAAGGAATATTTCTTCGCTGCTTCATCCCTGACAACGACGCCAAAAGATGTTAGTGCTAGAGGTTTCTCCTAGACTTCTATAGGGTCAATCCTAGCACATCTTAGTTATTGAAATGATTTTTTATGAATAAATGTAAATGGTTTTTTGAAAAGGTTGGAGGTTTTAATAGTAAATGAAAAAAGATAATACCAATTTCTGATTGTAAATAAGTTTTGATCGCACTCACTTAATCAATGGTATCCAATTTAACAAAGTAGATAAAACCATAAGAATAAATAAGTATGAAAGTGCCCAATTTGTTCACCCACACAGGAAGATTCCTGATCCTAAATGTCATTCAGAAACAAAGAATAAGGTACTTAAAAACAAGTCTTGGAATGGGAAAGAAACCAGTGAAATATTCACTGTCTTATCAACATAACAAGATGATTTCAATGCATTGCAAAGATAACATGTTTTTCAAGTAAGAAAAGGAAGAAGGAGAATAGAGGAGAAAGTCTGCTCATCAAAAGGGTTGTACCATTGAGTTTAAATTGAACAAGTTCCTACTTTCCAATCATGAAAAAGAGTCTTAGTCCTGCATTCTAATCTATCCTGAACCCTCTCGGGCCTCCCCCCCTCTGTGTGATATCATTTGAGGGCTTGAATAAGGTTTACATACACCTCCAGATCCTAAAGAAATGGATCTCTAATCTAATCAAATCTCTAAGTAAAATCAAATACAACAACTAAAACTTTGATCCTGTTTCTAGGGGATTGGATCCCATCTAAAATTGAGTCCTCAAGTGCCACACAAATTATCCTTGAGGAAAAGGAGATTTTCTTGAATCATCTTTGCCACATAAGTTATGAGTCATCATACAAGAATCTAGAAGAAATCCACTTGACCACAATTCTGCCATTTGGTGATCTTTTTTATATCTTTGTACTTTTGGCAGCCAAAACAGAGTATCGCTGCTGAAAGTCTAGAAAGGATATTGAAACAATACTCAACTGCCAGTTGCTTCCAAGTGTTAGATTTTGTATCTTTGAGAAACAAATCACCTGCTTCTAAATAGGAACTTCCTCATGATGATTTGTACCGACTTTGATTGTTGTTTTTCTTTTTTGTCTTAAATATATGTAACCAATTGTTTGCAGCATATTGCCTCCATAAGATATACAACAAAACTATTGGTGTAGCATGCTCAAGTGAACAGTCAGAAGGTAATACAAATCCAACAATTGAAAAATTGCCTCTGTTTGTGGGTTAAGGGCACGACCGAGAGATGTTGGGTTGGTCATATATCCTTGAAAAATAAGGATTGTATGATTGTGTTATTGCAATCCATTCTTCATCATAATGGATCTCATGGGGCCCTACATCAGATTCTATTTCAATAACCTAAATAAAATTGTAGCCAAGAAGACACTTATCCAATGCAAGAAATTTTGTGATAGGTATATTCTCCTCATGTTGAACAACTTCTGCAAATTTAGTGTGCCTATGTACAGAGAAACAATATGAAGGCTTCAGCTTCTTCAAAAGTTCTTCAGCAGGTTTTCTTCCCAAATAATTGCATGCATTAAAAATTCTAGAAAAACCATCAATACAGATATTTCCAAACCAGATAATTATAGCAAACTCCATAAAGAATATTCTTGGGGAAAATCATCTTCCTGTCGAAGCCATGGAGAGTTGTTGAATGCAAACAATGTTTTTAGCACATCTCTGAACATTCTAATTTGATTTGATTCCCCGTTGCTTCAACCTAGCTAATAGAGAAACTTCATACCAAGTACACTGTGTTATCCTCATTTTTGGTTATCAAGATGATGACATGATAATGACATGGTGATAGAAGATCTAGCTCTTCTTTAAGATCATTTTCATGAAGAAAGTTACACTTGTCAGTTTCTCAAAATCACTCTTTTGGAGACAGTACGCAGGCTGCACATATATTGACTTGCGGAAGTACTTTGTTTCCACAGGCTGAATTCAGTCTGACTGCGGACCTTCCGCACTGTGTTAAAGGTCAGGGTGCGGAAATGATTCTTAATGGAGAAAACGATAAGTTCTCGATCCTTCTAGAAGGAATCTTCTAGAAGGATGAGTTGGAGTTCGAATGGTT
>ML777819.1:424280-440201 GCA_009831015.1 Picea engelmannii
CATGACCTTAGCAACTGCTGAGAAATTGAGCAGTGAACTACAAGATTATATATATATATATATATATATATATCTTGGATTACATTTTGTAAGCATCATGTAATGAATAGGAGACTAATGAATGAATAAAGGAGTATGTTTGATTGAATAGGCTTGGTTAAATCCATGTTAATAAAAGGCATTAAGGCCTTTAGAGATAACTCAGCTGGGCTGGAAAGCTCCAGGCAATGTAGAAAAAATTGGAAGAAGGGGAGAGCCCTAACTCTTTTCTTGTTATGTGTTATGTTCCCTCTAGAATGAGAAAGATGATTTACTAATAGAAGTAGATGTTTTGACACCAGAGTGATGACAATTGTATTACTATAGAATTATTGAGAAATGTCGGTATTGCACTCATGAAAACATTAAGAATAATGTGATGAAGTGCATATAGATATGCTAGGACATGTCTAAAAATGTTTTATTAATTTAAATTCTATGGTACTTGCATTTTTAATTTACATGATGACTAATGTGTTTATGATGTATATCATGTGTATAAAGAAATAGATTGGAACTGTTGACAAACACAGTTGCCAATAATGAACAACCTTAATCAGAGGATGACTATGAGAAGGTTCTTATTGAAATATTGTTGAAGGGACTTTAAAAGTCCCCATGGATCACCATTGATGGGATAATATTAGAGGGGGTGTTAAAAACCAAAACGGGTATAAAAATGTTCATGCCTATGTGGCACAAGGTATGAAGGGATTGGGTAAGAATCCCTTTTGAAATTTTTTACGGTCTTAATGTTATGTATGGAACGTTGAAAGGAATGAATGGAAACAAAATTGCTCATAGATGGCATGCTGCATGGAATGCATCGAGGGAACACATGTTGCATAAGATGCCAGACAATTTTTTAGTAAGAAAGGAGGACCTTCCAATGTTTTTCTTACATTATGTAAGCAATGAAGGAAAACTAATCTGGGTGGCCATGAGTGTTGGCATCCTAGTTATTAATAGAGGAAGAATGCTTAAAGGAATTCATATGGAAATTTTGAGTTTCATGTGTACTGATTTGGGAATTGTGATCATCCTGTAGTCGGAAGCATAGTCTTGTTGTAACAATGAATGAGAATGAATAAACCATATTGTCAAAAGCTTGGCTAAGATCCAACGCACCATGAAAAATTACTTGTTGTAAAGTGTGGGAAACTTAAAATCAATGCAAAGGTGCATTGGATATGAATGTGACCACGAATGTTGGCACATTCATTAAGGTCAATTGATATCTGAATTACATTCTGAAAAATTTGGTAGGCTGAAATGATGCATAGGTAAGGGATGATGTATCCTTTTTCTCTATATCATTGAATAGATGAAAATGACTTGGACTGTTAGTATGCTTGATTTTGAAAAGGTAATGTGCATGAAAAATAACAATTTGTTTGGCTGAGGAATGTTGAAATTGCAGGAGGAAATGGGTCTTGGATATGGTAGTATTGTAAGCCCATAAGGAAGACCAATTGCTTACTGAGCCAAACTACAAGGAATGGAATTTCCTTTCTGATAAAGTGAATTTGATTTTTAGTATGCACAATTATGAAATTGTTTGTGATGACATTATAAAGGTGCAATAAAAAATATGTGCATGGAATGATTGAAGTTGAAAGTGAAGGAAGAAAATGAGTCTTGAATATGGAAATGTTGTAAGCCATAACGAAGAACAATTACCTCCTGAGACAAACCACTATGGGAAAGAAATTCCCATAATTATGAATCTATTTCTTGTGAGAAACAAATATGGAAACAAAATGTGGAATTTGGATATCTGTGGGTCACAGATTTACAATAAATTTTTGAATTTAAAGTTTATGATGATGTCTCATGAATTTTTATATGTCTGTGATACGGGTGAGAAAGAGTATAATTCGATTGCATGAAATAAAGACTGACTTGGGAGAAGGAGAGTAAACTTCATCCCTATCTATGATTGAGTTGGGAGAAGGAGAGTAACCTTCATCCCTAACTTTAGTTGAGCCAAAAGGCTGTCAAACTATAAAAACATGAAAAATGGCTACTGTTGAGCCATGAGAACCCCGTGGTAAGCCATTATCACCTAGAATAATTTTTGTTGAGGTAACACAAGTCAGAGGGACACCTTGATAGAGAAATTCTAAGGGACGCCTCAACTGTAAGACTTGACAGAGTCTCTATAATTATTTCTGTGCGAGAAAACCTTGGCAAGGCGAGATGGATCACCCGAGGGACTGTATAGCAGAGAAGGGGATGCATGAGCCTAGACTTGGAGAGTGAGTGACCACAAGGAAGAGGAGACCTTAATAGTTATTGTAAACTATTGATCAGGTTCATGCACATGATGGGTAGTTCTTCCTGTGTGAGTAAACCTTGGAAAGGAAAGATGGATCACCTGAGGGACTGTATAGCAGAGAAGGGGATGCCTGAGCCTAGGCCTGGAGGGTGAGTGACCACAAGGAAGATGAAACCATGATAGTTCTTGTAAACTATTGAATTGGGATCATGCACCCAATGGGTATGTCAAGGGAAAAAAATGAGCCTGGATAAAAAAACAACCATGTGGATACAAATCCACAAAATGTGTAGATAATTATTCTGCTAAGATTATAAAATTTTCCTAGAAAATTTTATAATGCAATGTTTTCGCATAAGACTATGATTAACGTGCTTGTTGTCCAAGAATTATTGAAAGAAGTTGAGCAAGATTAAGGGTCTGAAAAAGGACCTTCCCGAGGAAAAAGGATCAAGATTTTTGAAACAACTGAATGAGAAAGGCATCACAAGTCTTTTGAGAAAGAACATCGAGGATGGTGTTCCTTTAAGGGGGAGGGAATTGTAACACCCTTGTTTCCCCTAGCTTGTAATTAATCATAAAATAGAATTGACCATGTTAAGTCATGTGGAAAGTGTAAATGTATTATTGTTTTAGTTGCCAATAATTGACTGTGGGGGTGAAGCCTTGAAAGTATTGGCTATGATATCACTAGAGGAGAGAATGTGAAAACTATAAGAGAGGGTCATTATATCAAATAACCCCAAATTCCCTTGATGAGGATAATAAACCTCCTTCAAATCCCAAGGAGAGAAATCAATTAATGAAGAAAAGACCAGTGGTTGAATTATCAACCACTCCCAAGAATGGGAGCATGGCCAAAAACTGCAGAATATCAGCTCGAAGTTCCACTAGGTATGACAGGCCAAGATGACCGGAGTTCCCTTCTGACAAAAGGAACAGGATGGGTCGAGAACCATCCTGGAAGAAAGATATACAAATGGACAAGGAGAATGCACAAAGATCTCCAATGGATAATGATGAGAAGGTCGCGAGCTTGATGCTAAGTGAGCATCTGATAAACCTCACCGAGGCCATAACAAAGAAGAAAATCTTTGAAAGTTTGCAGAGAACAGAACCCGAGAAGAAGCTAAAACAAAGAAAGAGCCATTGATAATTGCAAGAGTTCCCTAGTGATATCATGGCTTGGAACGGGGATGGCCAGAGTGATGAGAATGAATTCCTCTGAGCCTATGGTCGGGTGGAAGGACAAAAACCCACAGTCAGTTAGTTGGCTACCACCTGTAATAGATAAGTAAGTCACATATCTTGTGTATTTAAGTGGTACTTTGAATGAAAGTTGGATATCCTATGAATGTTGTAGGGATAGATATGTTTTCTTAATGATTTATAATGTACCCCTTTTTGGTGTCTTATTGATTGTATAATTAGGTAATTAGGAAATTATATGGATGGGATATGTTTTATACTCGTAGATTCTTGCGTCCTATGGGGGATTAAGCTAGAGCCACGAATTGTGAGTTCGTCGACCTTGGGCATAGTTTCATGTACGCATGATGACCCTCCTAGTCATTTTGAGTCCCTTGGAGGACAGAGTCTGTTAAAGCTCATGAGAGATAGTGAACGTATGTACAGGCTCTCTGCTAGGAAAATAGAGACCGAGAACCACTTAAGTTCTAGAGTTGAGGAATCAACATAAGGGGTGCACGGAAGGATTCTTCCAAGTGTTACATCCAATAGAAAGAGCACAAATATCTTGAGCCTTTGAGAGATAACAAAGATCAAGAAGCGTAGTGAGATTGAAGTATCGAAAGGGAAGGTTCCTTTATTCGGATGATGAATGAATGAGAAAACATTCAGAAAGAGCCAAGGCCTATTGTGACCATTGGATATGGAAAGAGTGTGTGAGTTAACCCCTTGAGTCCTCCAGACTTCGTGAATTCGATGAACTGTGAGTTCGTCGTAAGGGAAGTAAAAATCCCCGAAGTCCTGAAGCTAATATGGACTGTGGATCTATGGATCCGTTGGGATCCTTCTCGACCATATAATATATCAGATTCAAAGTCTGTGCTTCGAGAGATTTACATGTTAGAGTGAACAAAACCACGAAGGAGAAGTTACAGAGAACTTAGGAAACACTCACAAAGTTACCGAACACTCTGCATCTCAGTAAAGAGTGCTTGAGCGAAAGATTCCAGGAGGGCACAAACATCCCTTTGAGGAATAGAAGGGACAGAGACCTTCGAGGTCTAAGCAGTTGAAGCTCAGAAGTGATAGTGCTAAGAGGGAGCAAGAGTAGGACTTATTCCAAGTCCCAAAGCCTAGAAGAGATAAGCACTTTTTAGAAGTGCATACAAGTTCCAAGAGACAGACTCATAGGAGGAAGAAAGGCTGAGGCCTTTGAATACTTAGAAAATAATCTAAGCTAGAGGAAGTTGAAAGCTTAGGAGGAGGAGAGACAAAAATAATAATATCGGTTGTGGAGATGATCCTAGACCATTAGATCAATGTCTAGTGAACAAAGGAAGCGCAAAGGAGAGGAACAAATCCCATCTGTTGGATCTGAACACGAAGGACCAATAACCATTGGATCCAGAAGTAAATGCATGAGACATAACCCTTGTGTGCATAGGAGAGTGGACTTGTCAAAGTCCCGAAGTCCCAAATTAAATTGGGATCGTCCATCGTCAAGGAGGACAGGTGGCGTAACATCCACAACTTCAGAGGATTGTGGACAAGGAGAAATAAAAATAGCTAGAGTAAATTATGGTCGTTGATCGCCAGGGGACACATGTCAGCAGATCAGTAACCTTGGAGAAATCACTTCAAGAGTCTCAGATTGAGAGTTGAAACTCTTGAAGCCTGAAGTGTTGAAGTGCCGAAGGCCCGAAGCGCCAAAGAGACAAAGAGATCTGGATCGTCAGATCTAGAGGACAGGTGGTGTGAATCTGTGGATTCCAGGTGAAGATCTGAAGTAAACATCAAGCATCGTATTACCAAAGTGAATCTAAGCCATCAAATCAGCAGCTTCGGGAAATCCATTCGAGATTTTCTCAGTTGAGATTTGAGATTTGTAAAGACTGAAGTCCTAGAAATACGAAGTGAATCTCAATCGTCTGATTAGCTAAAAGTGATCTGATTCATCATATCACCCAAAGTAAATCTCAAGTGTTGGATCACCAAGGTAAATCTGAGCCATCAGATACTGTATATTTAAGAGAAGGCAAGAGTTGAGAGTTAAGAATTCTAAAGTCTGAACTTCTAAAAATCCTAAGTAAATCTCAACCTTCCGATCAATCAAAGTGAAGATGAGTCATTAGATCATCCTAAGTGAATATCAAGCACCAAATCACCCGAAGTAGATCTGAGTCATCAGATCCAAAGGAGACATGGCGAAAATATGAGAACTCTGAATAAATATATGAAGTAATTTGTAGCTGTCCAATCTAAGGGAGACGTGGTGCAAATCTATGGACTCTCGGTAAAGACCCGAAGTAATCCTTGATCGTCAGATTAAGAGGAAACGTGTCAGTGGATTATAGCCTTTGGATAAAATCCATTGGGAAAAAGGGTGAAGTTTGAGATTTGAGATCTCAGAAGTCTGAAACTCGAAGGAGATATCCACCGTTGATCGAAAAGAGGGCCACAAGACTGTTGATCCATTTGAAAGTTCAACCACCCGAAGTAAAGGCAATACTTTTGATTAGGAGGACAGGTGTCTGCAGATCATCAACTCAGAATATTGAAGTACGAAAGAGAGCAGGTTTTTGAGAGTTGAAACTCCCGAAACCTGAGATCACGAAGGATATCTCGTCTCCTGGTAAAGACCCGAAGTAATCCTTGATCGTCAGATTAAGAGGACACGTGTCAGTGGATTATAGCCTTTGCATAAAATCGATTGGGAAAAAGGGTGAAGTTTGAGATTTGAGATCTCAGAAGTCTGAAACCCGAAGGAGATATCCACCGTTGATCAAAAAGAGGGCCACAAGACTGTTGATCCAGTTGAAAGGTCAACCACTCAAAGTAAAGGCAATACTTTTGATTAGGAGGACAGGTGTCTGAAGATCATCAACTCAGAATATTGAAGTACGAAAGAGAGCAGGTTTTTGAGAGTTGAAACTCCCGAAACCTGAGATCACAAAGGATATATTGTCTCCCAGTAAATACCCGAAGTAATCCTTGATCATCATATTAAGAGGACACGTGTCAATGTATTATAGCCTTTGGATAAAATCCATTGGGAAAAAGTTTGAAGTTTGAGATTTGAGATCTCAGAAGTCTGAAACCCGAAGGAGATATCCACCATTGATCGAGAAGAGGGCCATAAGACTGTTGATCTAGTTGAAAGGTCAACCACCCGAAGTAAAGGCAAGACTTTTGATTAGGAGGAAAGGTGTCTGCAGATCATCAACTCAGGATATTGAAGTACGAAAGAGAGCAGGTTTTTGAGAGTTGAAACTCCCAAAACCTGAGATCACGAAGGATATCTCGTCTGTTGATTTTGCAAGAGGTTAGATCTGATCCATAGGTCTGAGAGGGGAAGATATGAACCACCATTTTTTGAGGTACCATCAATATTAGGAGATCGATGGTCCTGTAGCATTGTGGGGATAGGATTTTCATGAACGTTAAAATTTTTAGGGCCGGACGCAATTTAAATCGTGGATTTGAAAAGAGGACACATGGAGGCTCGAAGAGAATTGTGGGTCAAAAAGAAGTTTGATTCAAACTACCTTTGGCCGCATCTGCAATCACGTGGTCTTGTAAGGTCATCTCCCAAGGTCATATCAAGAGAGGGCTTATCCATAACATGAGCTAACACCCAGTACTCTGAGATTTCATAGGGGACTGAAAGGGAAGGTCGTGGGTGCCCTTAAACCTACTCCAAGAAGCCGAAAGGTTCTATGTGTAATTACAGAGCGAGACCATCAAGGTCTCAGAGATTTTTTTGGCTTTAGAATCAAAGATCCTTGACCAGGAGGTCAGACGGGTTCCCCAAATTTCCAAATTAGAAACCATGGATGGATATTTTGTCCTTTAAGAAAAGACAAAATTTGTATGATGTGTCATGGGAGTTCTACACCAATTTTTTTCTAGTTACATCATCAATAAAATTAACATAATAATGATATCCACCAAGACATGATACTTAAGTTGGTTCCCATACATATTTATGCACAAACTCTAAACTTTCACTCTTCTTTTCTTTTCTGACTCTAAGAAATCTGTCTCTCTTCTATTTTACATAAACACAATTCTCACAGAAATCCAAATCAATTTGTTTAAGATCTAGAAAAAAATTTATTTTGTGAAGTATCTGCATCTTCTTCTCACTCATGTGTCCAAGCCTATGATGCCACAATGATGTATCCACTCCTGTAGAAGCTAAAGATATAGAATATTTAGTATTACGAGTACATAAATACAATGTACCTACCTTCTCTCCTTTTGTTATCATCAGTGATCCTTTGGTGACCTTCCACACCTTATCTGTAAATATGGATATACAACATTCACTTTCCAACTTCCCTATTGAAATTATATTTTTCCTTAGATCTGGAACATGTCTTACCTCTTTCAACAATCACTGGTTTCCATTCCTTTGCTTTATTTTTACCTTTCCCATTCCAACAATTTTTCATGGCACATCATCACTCAAATGAACCTGTCCAAAATCAACTTGAACATAATCTAGAAAATGTTTCCTATTGGGTGTGGCATGAAATGAAGCCCCCAAATATACTACCCAAGACTCAGAAATATTATCTACAGAAAGAATAAGAATCAAAGCATCTTGTAACACATCACTTGTTACATTTGCTTCCTGATTTTTCTCTTGTTGTCTATCTCTTTGTTTTTTTGTATCTATGCAGTATTTCTTCATATTTCCTTCCTTCCCACAATTCCAACACTATATATTTCCTAGTATGGATTTGGATCTTCTCTTTCTAGAATTCCTCTGGTTCCCTAAACCCTTTTCTCTATCTATTTTTCTTCCTCTGTTCTCCATGTTAAATTCATTACTTGATGTCTCACCTATGCTTTTCCATCACATTTCCTCACTAAGGATAACACCAAAAACAACATCAAATTTTAAAGTGTTTGAACCAAAGACAGAGTTACTTAGATCCATGACCAAGTCGTTCCAACTTTATGGAAATGAGCACAAGATTAGAAGAGCCCCAACCTCATCATCAAATTCCACTTTTACATAACTTAGATAATTAGTAATCATATTAAATTCATTTAAATGGTATACAATAGACCCATTGTTGTCACAGGGGCAGACCCAGGGTTCAACACTACAACAATGCACCAAAAAAACCCTAACTACTGTCCCTTTCAACAACACCTGCAAAGAAAATGAAGTATCACCCAAAGTAGAGGCAGAGGTGGTTGCAGGACTCAAGTGTCTGCAACCTTATCTAGGACACAGATCTGTGATTATACTACTTAATAAATCACTTAGCACCATCAATTCCTCACTATACAGTCAATAACCACTTCACTTATAAGACAGAACTTCACAATATTCACGCTAGTCTACATTATTCAATCACTTAGCATATACAAATGGATCAGAATGAACATATAAAGCACTAAGCATGAATATCTAGATCAGATCTAACATTCTAACATATAATAAGAACCAATCATGAATAGATCTATCTAAACTTATCAGATCACTTAGCATATAACATATGAACACATCAAGAAAAAGAACAAAGCACATAACACAAGTTTTATGTGGTTCATCCCCACCCTAGGGCTATGCCCACCAACTCTTCTTATTTATTCTCTTCAGTCAATCGGTTACAAGCACAAAGCCTCAAAATCCTTACTCCGCACAGGACAAAAGATCTGTGCAACTAGCTAGATCCATATTCCTTTCATTACAGCACAAAGCCTTCTACAGTCTTTCACAGGGACTTGCACTCAGCTCTACAAGTCTCACACAGTATGCATAGAGCACTTACAATCCTTTGATCACATAGATCTAGCACTTAGTCATTCCTTTAGCACTTAGCATACCGTCTTCTATCACATAGATGCACTACTACTTCTGTCTAGCCTAGGCATCTATTTATATATTAAAAAATAGGCCTAAGCATGGGTAATCCCATGGGCCAACATCTCATTCTCGTTACATATTCCCAAAAAACCCAAAAAGGGGCCCAAAAGGGGGCCAATATTCCATGATCTTCGCTTCGATTTGTACTCCTCCTTCGACAGGCTGTCGAAGTCCCAAAATAGGTCAACATGACCAAGAAACTCCCAAAACTTGGTCAAGGTCCAACAGGCCACCAACACTCACCTGTGACTCGTCCTGAGTCACTCTATTCTGAGACATTCTGCCTCGAACACCTTGATCTTGCCTCGAGTTGCTTCAACTTGCTGCTTTGTTGTGGCCTCTTGTTCGGTGAACTCTGTTGATACCGAGAGGGGAGTGAATCAGTATCAAGTACAATTTAAAACCTTTTTCAACTTATACTTAAACCATTCAATTATAGACAATGAGAAAGGAACAATAGTATAAGAGTTGCACCAATACACCACAATACACCATGCACAATATATGAGAAATAATCAATAGTTATTGTTCAAGGGAAGTAATGACTTCCAAAGGTAGCTACAGGTTCCAAATGTAAAGGGAGGGATAAACCTCCAAGAGGAATACATAATCATCTAATATCAAGAGAGAGTTTAACTCTCCATCCTTTCCCCTTCCACCCAAGAATATATGACAGATAATAAAACTTTACATTAAATCATCACCATCAACCAATCATCACATAGAACCTGATAATACTTCCTGAGACTTCTTCAATTTCTATAATTCTTCAATTATTGGAGTACTTTGATCCTATAGATAATATTACTCAATGTATTCTCTGAAACTCCTCCAATTTTCACTCCTTGAATCCTCCCCAAAAAGAGGTTATGGAAAGAATGGTAGACTTTATTCAATTTTGTTCTATTCAGGAGAGTGAACTTGCACAGAATGCCCCATGCTCAATAATTAACATAAGATTCTGAAACTCACACACAAGAAACTAAATTCCATACTCTTTACAATGAAATTTGTATCACTTCATTTGAATTCTTGATGAATAAGTAATGATTTTTTTACCCGGAACACATGTTTATTGACTAGCTTTAGGACTGGTCACAAACCCTATCTTACACAGAGTGTATCTCCATAATTATAGTGAATCAAGAGATGAAATTCTTACGAGAGGTACCTTGATATGTCTTCTCAATACCATATATATATCACCATCTTAATCATTCCAGAAAAAAAGTTATAGAAAAAATGGTAAGATGACCTGAAAATAACATGCCTTAGAACACATCACCAAAAGACTTCATCCTCCCTTGAAATCCAGCCTTCATTTCTTCTTATTTCCTCTGAATTTTGACTTTTATCAAATGAATGTATAATGATGTTTATTTATACCATTTATGTCACTTTATTTTAACATTAGGGCTGACCTGACACTTTCTTATTTTGTAATTCTTTTCTTCAATTATTTTCAGGGCATACATGTACTTCCTTCTTCAATTCACTTTGTCATCTTCAAAAATTCATTTCTCCTCAACCATGAGGATCCACGTGACATGACACATACCACTGGAAACAAAATGATGTATATTATCCATCCATGGGTGTTTTATCTTCATGTGCATTTTCCTTCATGTCCAAATACCTTCATCAATCTTGTGGTCCAAAACCCATGACTAGGGTTGACGTCAATGACAACGACCAATCTTCCAACAATCTCCCCCTTTGTCATTGATGGCAACACTCATGCTCCCCCTATCATCATGATCCCAATTTCTCTCTCCCTTTGACATCAATGGAAAAGGGTATGGCTTCTCCCCCTGAGTTTAATGACAAAAGGTAACCTTCTTCTTTGGGGTTGCTCCCCCTAAACATGTGGCACTCAATAATACATCATCCTTATTTTTGGTCTTTGGGAATTTTTCTTCCTTGGAATCCTTTTGTGTGGCATTTGTCTTCTCTCTCTTCTTCATGTCTAGGATGTATATGTTGTTCGGTCTTCTTGTTGCATTTGCAACCAATATTCTTGAGTTATTTTCTCTGATTTTACATTTTCGGGAGTCAAATGTAAGAGTGTATCCTTGATCACACATTTTACTAACACTGAGTAGATTATGATTCAAGTCTTCAACCAATATAACATTCTTTGCTTGTACATTTTTTCTTCCAAGCTCTACTACACCTTCTCCAAGTATTTTGGCAGATGAGTCATCTCCAAATGCAACATTGCCACCGTTTCTCTTCAAGCTGATGAATTTGTCTTGATCCCCAGTCATGTGTGACGAACATCCACTATCCATGTACCATTCATCTTCTTCTTTAAATTTTTCAGTGGTTAATTCTATTTGACAATATTCATTGTTTGGAATCTCTTTCCTTCTCCATACTGTGGTTGGCATAGGGACATCTTCATTCATATATCTGCAATCTCGTGCTTTGTGACCAAGATAATTGCATTTGTAGCATACAATATTTTTGTACATCAATGGGTAAAATGAATTATAACTTCTGTTGACAAATCCATGATTATTTCTATATCTTATGTTTACACCATTAATGTTTCTTGCGTATTTGTTCCTTTCATTGATTTTGCAATTAATTGCCTTATGTCCAAAATTTTTGCAAGTATAACAATGACTAAGAAAGAAATTTTGATACCTAGGAGTAAGTGTCCTTCTTTGTGATGTAGTCCATATGGGTTCATGATCTACTCTTCTGTAGTTTCCTTCATACTGATTGAAGATTCTTTGATTCTTGAAGGTAGGAGGTCTTCTTCGAAATTCATCTCTTTTGTAATCATTCCTTCATTCTGGTATCCTAGTCCACTTCTCATCAACTGTCTGTGTAGCTCTTTCTTCAACCTTCTTGTTAGTATTTGCATCTTATTTGTATGAAATTTCACCCATGCATCCAAGATGTGTTAATTCTTTTGGTACTTCAGAGTTTCTTAAGCTCTTCCTCAATGAGACAACTTCTTGTTCAAGTTTCTCACAATCTTCTTCTTTCTTTATCATTTGGACCTTCTTTACTTATGCTTTTCTTCTTGATTCTTCGAGTAGAGTTTTCAAGGAAATGATTTCTTCTCTTAGTTTCTGAAAGTCTTCTAATTGTTTCTTTAAGCTTTCAATTGTCTTTTCATAACTACCCAATTCACTTCTTAGTTTTCTACGTGTGTCTTTGAGCTCGTTATTTTCAATCTCAACATGCTTCAATTTTTTAAGATTTTCATCTTCTTGTTGAATCATTTATACTTCATGATTTTCTTCTTCTTCATTGTCATCTCTTTCAATCCTTGGATGAGGACATTCAAATTCAACATGTCCTACTCCTTCACAATTAAAGCAAAAGAACTGACCTCTATTTTCTTCTTTGAAATATGAGATGTTGTAATCTTCTTCAACTTCTTCTTCTTCTTCTGCTTCTTCCCTTGCATAAAGTTCTTGTAGCTTGTCCCAAATATATTTTGTTGGTGCACATGATCCCACCTTGGATTTCACTGAATCTGTCAATCCATCCAGGATGGTATCTATTGCCAGTTTGTTGTTCCTTTTTGCTTCCTTCTGAGCTGCAGTTGTTGGTTTCTTCAAAGCATTGTATCCTGAAGCAACTGAGATCCAAACATTTTCCCCAAGAGATTTCAAGTAAGTTTCCATTCTATTTTTTCAGTATTCAAAATTGCTTCCATCAAATGGTGGAATCCCATTTGGAATGTTGCCTTCCATTTCTGCATAAGATCTTCCTTCCAGTGGTTAAACTGTACTGAAGGTAACCTGCTCTGATACCAATTGTTGATACTAAGAGGGGGGTGAATCGGTATCAAGTACAATTTAAAACCTTTTTCAACTTATACTTAAACCATTCAATTATATCCAATAAGAAATGACCAATAGTATAAGAGTTACACCAATACACCACAATACACCATGCACAATATATGAGAAATAATCAATAGTTATTGTTCAAGGGAAGTAATGACTTCCAAAGGTAGCTATAGATTCCAAATGTAAATGGAGGGATAAACCTCCAAGAGGAAGAAACGATCCTCCAATATTAAGAGAGAGTTGAAATCTACATCCTTTCCCCTTTCTTCAACCCAATAATATATGAGAGATAATAAAACTTTACATTAAATCATCACCATCAACCAATCATCACATAGAACCTGATAATGCTTCCTGAGACTTCTTCAATTTCTACAATTCTTAAATTATTGGAGTACTCTGATCCTATAGATAATATTACTCAATGTATTCTCTAAAAATCCTCCAATTTTCACTCCTTGAATCCTCCCCAAAAAGAGGTTATAGAAATAATGGTAGACTTTATTCAATTATGGTCTATTCAGGAGAGTGAACTTGCACAGAATTCTCTGCACTCAATAATTAACATCCCATTCTGCAACTCATATAAAAGAAAATAAAGTCCCTACTCTTTCCAATGAAATTTTTCCCACTTAATTTGGATTCTTTCTGAAGAAGTTATGATTGTTTTACCCGGAACACCTGTTTATTGACTAGCTTCAGGACTGGTCACAAACCCTATCTTCCATAGAGTGTATCTCCATAATTATAGCGAATCAAGAGATGAAATTTTTACCATAGGTACCTTGATATGTCTTCTCAATAACATAGCGATTTCACCATCTGAATCTTTCCAGAAAAAAAAGTTATATCAAAAATGGTAAGATGACCTGAAAATAACATACCTTAGAACACATCACCAAAAGACTTCCTCCTCCCTTGAAATCCGGCCTTCTTTTCTACTTATTTCCTATGAAATTTGATTTGTATCAAATGAATGTATAATGATATTTATTTATACCATTTATGTCACTTTATTTTAACATTAGGGCTGACCTGACACTTTTTTATTTTGTAATTATTTTCTTTAATTATCTTTAGGGCCTACATGTACTTCCTTCTTCAATTCACTTTGTAATATTCAAAAATTCATTTCTCCTCAACCATGAGGATCCATGTGATATGCCACATACCAACAAAAACAACATGATGTATACTATCCATCCATGGGTGTTGTATCTACATGTGCATTTTCCTTCATGTCCAAATACCCTCATCAATCTTGCGGTCCAAAACCCATGACTAGGGTTGACATCAATGACAACAACCAATCTTCCAACAAACTCCTGGATGAATGCATCATTCACTGGCCCTTCTAGGCATTTTTCTGTTTTGAGGACGACCTGTTATAGGTATGCTCCTTGGCTCTCAACCTCTGTAAATAGCAGACATGCCTTGTCTTGCATAGGTTGAAGTCTTTGTGTGACTTCCATCACTTTTCTTTTAATCATATGGATTTGATGTTGAGTTGTACATTGTTCTTAAGATCTTTTTATCCTTTCCACATCTAACAGAGACTTCAGCTGCACCTATAGTGTATCTTCATTCTTCTTCGCTTCGTGGAGATACGACTCCAGTGTGTACAATTATGTATTTTTAGTGAGATTTTCATAGGTCTGGGCATTGCGGTTACTGAGCTACTTGCACTCCAAGGTAAGAGATTTTAATATGTCAACTACACTGTGGGAAGCTTCTTCTCTTTGGTTCCTTATCTCCTGTGGGGTTTTAGGTACTGCGTGGTGCTCTAATTTGGTGATGCATTTCTTTAGCTTCTGGATTACCTCTTCCAGTTGTGCCACCTTCTGTGGAACTTGTTCCTCGGTCTGTACTTCGACAATTTTCACAGAGAGAAGTGCTTTGTTGACCCTTTCCTTAACTTCAAGTTGCTCGATGGGAAACTGTTCCTTGCTTTGTTGTAGCTCTACTTTTTTTTCATCCCATTTTGCTTGTAGAGAAAGCTATTCCTTCTCTGCAACACTTCTTTGGTCCTCAAGGTCTTTCTGTACTTGCGCTAAAGCCTCGGTGGCTTATGTTGTCTCTTCTTGGGCTCATCGAAGGTGAGCTTCAACTGTATCAGCAATGCAATGTAATTGGGTGGCCTCATCACCTAGTCTTGGTGTTCCAACTGGCAGGGGTGCAGTGGATACTACGCGGTTGAACTCCTTAAAGCTCATCCTTAATCCAACTGAATACCTCCTCCTACTTAGCTTCTTGCTTCTCTACTATCTCCAGCGAAGCATCATTCAATTCTATGACGATGAAGTCGAATTCATCTGAGGTGAGGGTGGTCTCGAATTTGGTTTTGGTTGCTTTCATTTTCTTCCTTGAAGAAGGTTTCAGAGGGGAAACCTTCCTTTTCTTTGAGGGATCCTCCTCGTCTCTTGGTGGTGTAACCTCTCCTTCCTTTTGTTCGACTTCTATGCCATCACCTCCTTTCTCTACTGATATGGACGCGGTCTTCATGGATGCACTATCTAAATCATGGACCTCTTCAGTCTTATTTATTTTGCTAGGTCCAGTTGTATCCAACACAGTTTTTGTTAAGAACCAAACATCAATATAGCATAGAAAAACTTCAGGAAATGTAATCAACGCCTTGAAAAAGAGATAATTTCAGATAATAAGCCTCTTCGAGGGGGCAACCTCCTTTTACCCCACTTAAATGTTCAAGTACAAGATGA